>JAKSZP010018517.1:0-179482 GCA_022478985.1 Massospora cicadina
TTGTTTAGTGTTCCACCCATTGTCTCTTCCGCCGCCCTTGCTCCTGATGCACCACTCGTTGCTCAGGTCTTAGCTGGCCAAATGACCTACCCTGAAGGGGTGGAGTTATTCAAGCAATTGTCCCTCCAAAATCAAAACACTCTCTGTACTCTTTGGTGGAGGGTCTCATTTATTTTTGGTTGCGAATTTGGGTTCCCCCTCTCTTCAAAGCCAAGGTATTTTGTATGCATCACGACCCCCCCATGATCGGACATCTGGGCAATAAGAAATGCATCAACTTGATCAAATGGACCTGCAATTGGGCAGGTCTGACTAAAGAAGTTCTGGCCTGGATCGCCAATTGCATTACTTGTGCCTGGGCTAAGTTGGATTGCTCTGGTAGAAATGGGCTTCTGCACCCCTTATAACAGGCGGAGGGCCCATGGACTTTGGTGTCCATGGATTTTATCATTTAACTCCCCTGCTCTAGTGGTTTTATGGCGGTGATGGTGGTGGTGGATCATTTCACTAAGTTTTCTTTTTTTATTTACTGCGCTTCCACGATTCTGTCAGATGAAACCAACCGTATCTTTGTGCGCCATGTGTTTTCAATGTTTGGTCTCCCGCAGGAGATCATCAGTGACCATGGTCCACAGTTCACAGAACGGTTTTAGAGTGAACTCTTATCCATTTTAAAAATCTCACCCTGTCGCTCCATGGCGTATCATCCCCAGTCCAATGAGAAGACCAAACGAGTTAACCAAGTCCTCAAACAGTACCTGCGTTGCTATGTCTCAGCTGCACAGGACACCTGGGCCAATGATCTTCCCCTTGCTCAATTCTCCTACAACAATGGGACTCACGCTTCCACAGGGTTTTCTCCTTATGAAGTGACATTAGGATATAATCCTTCCTTTTCAGTTAGACCCTGCTTGCGCCCTGAGGCCCAAGCCGCCACAGATATTGCTGAACATATTAGGTCTACTCAATCTTTGGTGCAGGAACACCTCACCAAAGCTATTGAAGTTTACAAGCAGTTCACAGATTGTGAACGACTCCCGGGTCATGACATAATGGCGGGCTCCCATGTTATGCTTGACATGCACCATTTGAGAATGCAAGTGCCCTCCCGCTTGTTTGCAAGTAAGCATTAAGGCCCCAATTTGTTGGAAGAAGACTTGGCAATGGTGCGTTCCAGTAAAAACTACCAGCCCATTGGAAACAGCACCCCGTTTTCCACTTTTCCCATTTGTCACATTTAAGGGCACTGTTCCCGTGGATCCTGAACCAATAGTAATTGAAAATGTTGAGGAGGCCGAAGTGGAAAGTATCCTAGCATCCTGTAAGTCCCATTAGTCCGTTCAGTATCTCATGGCCTGGAAAGGCTATCTGGCCTATGAAAATAGTTGGGTTAAAGCCCGTGATTGTGCTAACTGCATGGAACTGGTCGAGGCGTTTCATGAATCCCATCCCAACGCTCCCCATCCCCCTCAAAAGTTACAATGGTAATGGTGATCAAACTGCCCAAGGCGCATAAAATGTGGCCCTCATGCGGTTTCCTGGCGGTGGTGCCCTTCTTTTGGAATAAGGAAAGGGTAATGTAAGTCCAGAGGAACGTCCCCTGTGCATAGATAGGTCACTCTTCCCATTTCCGAGGAAAAGGGAGCCAAAGAGGGTGGCCATGCCCCTTGTCACCCAGGGCGATCTCGCCCACATGGTAAACAAGTGCTGTGTAATGGCCTTCCCTCTCCAGACCCCTCCCCCAGTACCTTTGTTCACCTCGGCTGAACTTGTTAGACAGATTAAGGAAATCTGTGACAAGATTGCTGAATTAAAGTCGATCTCTCCAAAATTGATGGAAATTAAGCCTGACAATCGGAATCCACATAGCCAAAGTGGGATGAAGATTGAGTTATCAGCCAGAATTGCTGATGGTTTCGATTTGCCCAGCAGTGCAATCATCAAAATTACCCCCTCTCGAAATCACTGGGGATCATCCCTGATGTGCAGGTAGTAGCATTGGACACCATTGAGATAGTTTGAAGCTCCCTTCCAGCAAATCAGGAGTTGTGGCTGATGAAACACTTTTGACCAAACAAACGGCCCAGTGACTGGGCACAGGCGGGTTGTGCATCCTAAACCCATTCCCAACCAATTGGGACTGCCCCTATGTGGGGTGGCCTTGGGGATTCCTGCTACTCATTGGGCCAGATGCTGTCGCACTAACCATCAGAAATTCAGTTGAGCCTCAGTTCAGGCATTTGAGGTTGAGATGACAGCGACTTGGCCTGCTGCTGAATCCTTTGATGTCAATTCCTATTGAGCTTATCTGCCCCCATTCCCAAATAATTCGCCAGTTAGGTCAAACTTGAGGTTCCTAATCCCTGCTTGTCCCTGCATCAATCAAGCACTAATCAGTTGCATCGTACTGAAAAAATTGTTGGTCAATTTTCTTCCTTTATTTTCCATTAAAAAACCTTTCCATAAAATTTAGTTTTTTATGCAGAAAATAAACCGCCCTTTCCGCCGTCACTCATACACCCCTTGGTGTTAACAGCATACTCTTCTGGTATATCATTATGTGCCTATACGAGATTCTGGTTTCAACAGCTCTTATTGGCATTTATCCTCTCTAATTCCATATCCGTTGTACCAGCAGCAGTGCCCTTGGCATTCTGGTTTGCCATTCAGGTGCTCCGGCACCTGGGCTGGCAGGCCGGCCTAATTCTAACTTGCTGTCTGCCTGACAATGGCCCACCTTTTTTAACAACATGGTAAGGGCCAATCCTCTTTGGTACCAGCTTTTTGCATGGCTACTTGATAGGGATGTTAAAAGCATCAAGTATCATGAGATCCCTTTTTTATACGCTGGACCCACTTGGTGCTTACCATCAGCATTCACCTTATAAACTTGCATTGCCACCTCCAAATTTGTGGAAACCCCCTTAGACCTTCTTGATGGTCTTAGCAAAGTCCACCACTTCTTCAACTTTAGAACCACAGCTGGGCTCCATGTTAAAGGTGGGGTAAAACCATGGTAGGCGAAAAAAAGGGAATAATCAATCAAAAAATAAAAAGTGTTATTGTAGGTAAATTGGGCCATAGGAAGGTGAGAAACCCAATAAGAATGATCCGCGGCGGTGTAACACCATAAGAATTGTTCCAAGCACTGGTTCACTCGTTCAGTCTGCCCATCTGATTGGGGATGATAGGCAGTTGAATGTCAGGGGCAAATTTGAAGAGTTTTACACAACTCTTCCCAAAAGATGGAGGTAAACTGGGGTCCTTGGTCACTGATAATTCCTTGAGGAACCCCATGAAGCGCAAACACATGAATGACGAAGAGCCTAGCCATCTCAGCCGCGGTTATTGTTGTTATGCAAGGAATGAGTGGGCGAACTTTGTAAAACGGTCCACCACCACCATGATGCCATCATAACCATCAGAGACAGGTAATTCCATAATGAAATCCACCAATAGGGAAGTCCAGGGCCCTTCAGCCTTCTGGACTGGTACCAGCAACCCCGATAAAGGTTGACAATTTGGTTTCATTTGATTGTAAATCAAGCACTCTTTACAATACCGTCCCACCCGAGCAGGCAAGCCCTTCCAATTGTAAGTGCATCGTATTAACTCCAAGGTCTTTGCTTTCCCAGGATGACCAACGGTGAGTCCATAATGATGGTCCTGGATGATTTCCAGGCGCAGTGGTCCATCAGGAAACCATAGGCGCCCCTGAAACCGCACCATCTCATCCTTTACGTGATAACCCCTGGATAAGTCCTCCTGATTTAAAGCGCTCTTTGCAAGTACCATAGTATATTTGACTGATAGCGGATGATAAAGGACTACCTTTCTGAACATATTATATTCCTTCACATTTTCCAGAAGTGCAAACACTGGTATTGGCCGAGGAAGCAGGAAGTTGAGATAAAATCTTACCTGGTGGAATCATCAACTGGTTGTTATGAACCACTACCTCTTTTGGATCAGGAGCTAAAACAGGGTTGCGGCTTAAAGCATCAGCCAAACCATTCTCCTTGCTCCTTGGTGAACTCATAAGAAAATTCAAATTGGGCAAGGGTCTCATGCTAATGGGTCTGCCATGGGGTTAGGACATGAGGGGCACAATAGTACAACAAGGCACGGTGACTGTACGTACATGGAAAGGTTGGGAGGAGCCATGAAAGTGGTGATGCCAATAAGTCAGAGCCTCCACCACCGCTAGTAACTCTTTGTCATAAACGGCGTAATTCAACTCGGGCAGAGACATTTTTCTAGAAAAATATCCCACCAGATGCTCTATCCCATCTTCGCCATCTTGTAACAAGGCAGCCGCTATGGCAAAGTTGGAGGCATCTGTAGATACAATGAACTCTTTTGAAGGGTCAACATGGCGAAGGACAGACATGGACAGCAGGGTGCACTTAACTGCTTGGAAAGCATCCTCCAAAACAGGGGACCATAGATTCACCTTTGCACCGCTAGCCTAATATAATGGTGCTTCCACCTCAGAAAGATTGGGCGTGAACTTCTTGAGGAACGTACAAATCCCCAAAAAACTCCTCGAATCTTTTACTGAAGTGAGTGTAGGCCACTCACAAATCGCCTTCTCCTTGTCTAGAGTTATCATGTGTCCTTGGTCAAACACGACGTTGCCCAGAAAAGTGACCTGGGACTTGAAGAATTCACACTCGCTAATCTTCATCATAAGGCTGGCTGCCTTTAACCGCTCCACCACTTGCCAAAGGTGTACTGCATGGGACTCCTGATCAGGGAAAAACACTAGGATATCATCCATGTAGGCAACTGCACATACCCCTAACAAGTCCCCCAAAGCTGCATCAATGCGGCATTGAAAGATAGCAGGGGCATTCTTAAGCCCAAAGGGCATGACCCAAAACTTGAAAATCCCTTAACTGGTACAGAAGGCGGTTAACCACTCTTGTCCCTTTTTGATCTGAATCTGATTGAACGAATTGTGACAACCCAGCTTGGAAAAGACCTTAGCCTTCTCCACATAGCGCGCAATTTGAGAATCCAAATGGATGGGATGTAGATCTGTACAGTGACGTTGTTGAGGTTCCCATAGTCTACGCATGGGCTTAGAGTACCATCAGCCTTCTCAACAAAGAGAAGTGGGGAGCATACAGGGGAGGTACGCTGAAAAATCGCGCCTTTAGCTAACTACTCCTTCACCCACACATCTAATGCCTCTTCCTCCTGGACAGTTAAAGGGTAAATAGGGGAAGAGATATGCACCAGATCCACAGTGAGCTTGAACTCACAGTCAAACTCAGAACGATCAGATAATGCGTTAGCTGATGCTGTTTAAAGTAAGATTCCAAACCTTTAAACAAGAAAGTAGGTGAACCTTCACGATGGGCTTCAGCATAGGTGCAAGTCTAAGGGTGTGAAGGTGGGGCCAGTGGGGCAATTCTCCCTGGACGATAGTCTCAGACAAAGAAACAACTAATGTGTGACCATTCTTTGATGTGAGGGATATGTTATTCTCTTTCAAGTCGGGTTTAACGTCAAACTTCCGCCACTACTTCACACCCAAAATGATAGTGTACAAGAGGTTTTTGATAGCTTGGAAGTGATTGGACAAGTGGTACTTGCAACCTGATAGTACACTGACCCAATGACCTTCAGAGTGGGAATACCTTGGGACGCCCCTCCCCTAACCATATCACCTGGCAAGTAACTCAGCTCAAGGTAGTCGGCTAGGCTTTGGTCCATAAAGTTTTCAAAGGAGCCCGTATCCACCAAAATAGTGGTGCTGAATTTCACTAAAGGGGAGGAAAGGGTAGCAGTCAGTAGAAAATACCCCGAATGGCCTTTATTTAAGGCAGAAAATGCCAGTAAATCACCAACAAACTCTTCATATGGCTTTAACATGTCGCCCTGGTGTGATTTGAATCGAAGAATGGAGAGGGATATTTGGCCACTCTTACTACTAAGGCCACATATCCCACCATATCTTCATCAGAGGCATAAACATTGTTGTATTGCAAACGCAGCTCCTTTTCAACTTCCTGAGTGCTGCAAATCATGAAAGAGGTCAAATGGGGATTTTCTGGGGTGATTTGATTCACAGGAGTAGGTTCTATATCTGAGCCATGAGAGAGCAAATATGGTTCAGAGGTATATATAGTGTTTTAAATATAAAACGCGTTTTTAGGCGTGAATGACCCTATTCCCATAACAGCAATGGAATTCCCGACGTTATCCAAGGCCAACACCCCCAGGACCATCTGTGCAGATTCCGTTGGCATTGTCTGAACGTGCTTCCTAAATAAAACCTGTTTATTTAACTTTTTTTGTAAATTTTGGCTGAAAGTTGGGGAATCACGACTTTTGGACCCAGACGCATCCATATCCACCAGGTATGAGCATGAAGGGTGGGTACTTTCCAGTTGGAGGCAGCCAAAATAACGCCAAGATGCTTTAACCTTCGTGAAAAGAAGGAAACAACGATGCAGCTGACCACAGCCAAAGCCCACAGCTGGCACCCACCGTTTACACATTGGAAAAGACCTACACAGAAAAATTTTGTGCACATAAGATAAAGTGGTTGGTCGACTAATGTAAGAAGAGTATCTATAACTCTCCAGTTCCCAGTGTGGAGGTGCACAGTGCACAGGACCAACGCCAGAAAACTAGTTGATAGTACAAAAGTTAATAAAGCCCAGTGGAGGGTGCTTGGGCTCGAGTAACTTAGTAAAGAAAGGGTTTTCCTAGGATATTTAACCAAAAGGGAGCGTTAAGGTGCATTGAGGGGTAAAGTTTAGGCGTTCTAGGTTGGAGGGAACCTGGGCGGCCCAACGGTGCACTGGCGGATAGACTTACTGTTGTACAAAGTAAATTGTTAACATTGTGCAAGACCTCCTTGATGAGGTCTGCACACAAGAATATACGAGATAACATAACTAAAATGCTGTACTAAAAGAGAATCTATTTAGGGAAGAAGTTGGCCAACATAGAGGGTTGGTCTTGAAATAAAAAATTTAAGGAAATTTGGAAAAACAATCAATCAAGGGAAGAGGGTCTAGACAAGGCACACCAATAGGCGCATGCTTCCATTGGGCAAAATGCTATACTAAGTAATCAAATGAACTCGGGTGATTGATTGTAAAAATGGGTGACCTGAGCTGGATAATGAGAAAATGAACGTGTTTCAAAACCCCTTTCACCCAAAAACTGAAGTGAACCATTTTCCGTTGTAATAAAGCTAGTTTGTTTTAACGCCCTCACTCTCATACAGGGCCAAACTTCTCTTGCTTCCATAGGACCAACTTGGGCATATGTAGCCTTAACCCAGCGTTGATCTATGGTATGCTTGAAGTAAGGGAGGCCTGCTAACTTCACCTTCTTGGCCTCCCTGCAAGCATCTTTTCTCTAACGTTGGTCCCAAGGATGATGTCATTTTCCAACCATGACATGATGGAAGTTAGTACCAATTCAGTACAAGAACCTTAACTATATTGTCTAACAATTAATAAATGGCATCTACTCCACGGGTGCCCGCTCCATCTGCTCCTGCGCCTCTTCCATGCCCTCTACCATGTGGGATCTCTATACCTCAACTTAGCTACCAACAGGAGAACTTACCCTGGGAACCAAACGCATTTTTGAAATTCTGTTCACACTGCTATTCATCATTTTCTCCAGTTAGTTGAGTTGCACCATCATGAAGTCTCCTGACAACTGGGGCTTACCCAGTCCTTACACTCCTATGTCATCAATTTTACAAAAGTGGCATCCTCCTTCATTCACAACAACCGCAAGGCCATTATTGATAAATGACAATTAATCAACGAGGCTCAAGGCCAAGTCGCAGTATTGGATAGCAGTATCTCTGGCTATCTTAAGGACCAGCTGCATCAAAACTCTAAACTCCTCGAGGATACTTGGTTTCAGCGCCTCCTCCATGTTAGGGATCTGGTACAGATCCTGCAACAACACTATTGGGAGATGGCCTCTTGTGACTACACCTCCAGGAGTGAAGGTCCTGAAGGCCTAGGGGGCCCAAAAGCCATAAAAGGCATAAGGGACCCACAGGACCAGAAGGTCCCTGTGGACCTCAAGGGCCCTCAAGTCCCGCAGCACCCACTCCTAAAGGCCCTGACAACCCCTATCAGAAGGATGTGCTAGTACCCTTGGCTGCTTTACGTGATCAAATTTGGTTTGTAGCTCAGGGGTGCAGACTCTGAGTGGACAGAGTCCCCTGACTCTAGGATCTTCAATGAGGCACTGTCAGACAAAATGGACAACTTCAGCGCCTTCAACAAGCTTACTGATAGCTTCATCTCTCAGCTCAAACAAACATGTCAAGGGTTTAAAACCCAATTGACCTTTCTCAAGAGTCAGCTTTTCCTGCAGTGCGCCAACATATAACCCCTAAAGGAGCAGGTCATGAATAAGCCTCCATTTCCTCACTCAACCAAAACTGGGATGATATCCAAGAGGACCTCGAGGGCCTACAGCGATGGTTAGACCAGCAGGTCCCCCACAACTATGTGGGGACTGAGATCTCTGAGCTGGCACCCATCCCTGGCATTAACACCCTCTCCACTCCTCTTGTAAATAACTTTAAACCTTGTTTTAAATAAAGGTTCACCCCTGGCCAGGAAAGCATCATCTCCTTCTTGTACGCGTATAAGAGGTCTTTGGAGGAGGCCATCAACCAGCTGAAAGTGAAGCATATCCACTCCTGCATCAACAACACTGCTTGAGAAATCATAACCACAATTTTTAGGTGCAACACCTGTGAACAGGTCCATATGGCCTTAAATTAAGAATTTGGCAACAATCCAAACCCTGACCAAACAAAACAAGCATTCATGGGTATATACCTGAATAAAGGTAAAAGCCTCATTGAGTTCACCAGCTTTTTTTACGCCCAAAAACAACTATTAGTCACTACCAATTGTATCACCTTGGATGACGCTATCACCGCTGTCATCTCTGCATTGGAATCCTACCCCAAGGTTTAAATGCATATGATTGGATAGAAGAATGGTTTTACCTACAATGGGAACAAGGAAGCACTTAACGAGATCCCTTCGTTGACCCTACACGCCAAGGCAACCTCTTTGGATCTCTCTAACTGTCCTCAAGTCCATGTGATTAAAAACCAGAATAATCCTTGGCCAAGATGTACCTACTGTAACAGTTTCAGATGTAGCACCAAGACCTGCTGGAAACGATTTGCTGAAAAGGTGAGAAAAGGGCCATCAGCATGAAGGACGAGACGCTTTATGCTGACATCCCTACCACGCCTCAAAATCTTATAATCTCAAATGAACCTGGAGCTATCATACCTGAAGAAGAATTTTTGGTATCCATCAAGAATAAAGAAATTAATAATGCTTACTCTTCTTCCTATGACTCTCCCATGCTTCTTGTGCTACCTCCCCAGTTCAGAAATCTGGTTACCCACGTTGCAGTTTGAGTTCATAAGATCCCAAATTTTGTCATAGTTGACAGTGGCTCCCCCATTAACTTCATTTCGTCTAAGCTAATGAAGCACATCAAGATCGCTCTGGAATTGCCACACTATATGGAGTACAGTCTAGCTGGCCCACAATGTAATCTTCCATAAGAGCCTAATATTCTCTACCTATACAGTTCAGAAAGCTTTAATGTAAACACCCCCGCTGTCACGATAAATAACCCAAGCTACGACCTGCTCTTCAGGACGCAATTCATTTGAGACTACTCAATAGTATTCCTTTACAATGACAGCTTTCTATCCCTACTAGGGCATCAGGTCCCCCTGATCTTCAAAACCACTTGGAACTTTAAGATGGAGGTCAAAGCCTGAGCCTGCTTACTGAAGAGTTAGGGTCAAATCAATCAGCTCAAATATCATGTAATGGGCTCTCAAATACGATTTCCCCCTGCTGTTGATGGGCAAGAAGACATGCGGATCTACTTACCTAGGGCGACTACAATAACTCTGAAGTCCCAAGTTGTCATGTTTAAATGACCTTATTGAGGGTACCAAAAGCAGGGACAAGGCTGGGCGGCAGGTGGTCCAGAAGGTGAGGCTTCAGGCTCTTCCTGATCTCAAGCACACCTTGGATCGACGCTGGGTACAGGCGAGGTATGCCCAGGTGATACAAGTGATGTGCCTAAAGACCAGCCCCCTGTTTCAGCTCTAAAATTAAAATAAACAAGTTTTAAATTAAATGATAACAGGACAATTTGGTTAATCAGGGAACGGGGGTTTGAAACCCGTTCCATTTATGAAATTATGAGCTTGGTCCAGGTTCAACTTCAGTTGATTATCCAAGTAAAATTGATTTCAAGGTATGTGACCCTTTTGGATGGAAGTGTGCGCCTATTGGTGCACCAAGGCTTGATACCACTTCCGCTGATCCAAAATTTCCCCAGGCTGGCTTAAGTATCTTTGCTCAAGAACAATGTTTCTCGTTGGTCATCTTCCTAAATAAACCTCATAGCCATCTTACGTTTTCCATATGTTAACTTGGGTGCACCTGTGCACGAACCTCTTTAAGAAGATCTTGCAACATGTTAGCCAGTTAATTTTGTTAAAAAATATCAAAGCTTCAGGTACACCGCTGGTTCTACCAGGTTTCCCTCCAAACCTGGTCACCAGTGCACTCTACCCCTGTACCAAAATTGGTTATGAAATGCCCTCTGGAACACAGTTAAGTGATAAATAATGCTCAACTTATTATTACTTTTACTATACTCAATACCCTCGCCCTAAGTCTCTTTAGCTCAAGCACCCTCTGCTGGGCTATACTTATTATCACTATGACTACTAGTTTCCTTGCGTTGATCCTGTGAACCAAGCACCACCCCACTGGGATTTGGAGAGTTATAGATACTCTCTTGACACAAGTCATTGCCAAAACATGGGTCCATGTTAACATCCCCTCTGGATACCTATTAGAGATCTGAGGCCTAGACAATCCATTCACCAATGAGGTGTAACCTGCCCAGGAATTCTATATTCAGCTTATGCTGGATCTATATCAGTGTTGCTGGCTAAACTTACCAATGAACCCAAAGTAATAGGTCCAACCAGTCCCACTGCCTATGTCCGCCTCCTATCAGTGGAAGCTGTTGAGGATGTCCATAGTTTTGGGGTCCTAAGGGAATTTGGATTGAAAACGCCCTCATCAGTGGGCCTGGTTGACACCAGTATCAAAAAGGACCTCACTGATGACCAACAGCGAAAAGTTCAAGATTTGTTGGAGGAGTATTTGGACCTCTTTTTCAGCCTCAAACTATGACTTTAAAAGAATGAACGGAGTCCTACATTATGTGAAGACTGGGCACGCTTTCCCTTCTGGTTCTGACCTTACCAAATGAGCAAGATTGAAGAAGCTCAGTTGGCGGTGGAGCTCAGAAAACTACTTAACACTGGACTCCTAATAACTTCGCTCTTCCCTTGGGTTTCTTCTCTTCTGCTGGTTCAGAAAAAGGACAGCAGCCACCAGGTGGTGATGGACTACCAGTGGCTCAACTCCATCACTAAGAAGGACAGTTATTTTCTGCCTTAAATTTATAATTCCCTCCATCTGCTCAACAGATTGCAATACTTTGCTGCAATGATCTTGCCAGCGGATATTGGCAAGTTGAGCTCGCTCCTGAAGATGGAGCTAAGTGTGCTCTCATAGCTAACTAGGGATTATTTGAGCCCACAAGGATGCACCATGGCCTCTTTAACGCCCCATTTATTTTCAAACGCGCCATGGATGGGATCCTCAGGGGCATAAAGCTGTCATGAATCCTCGTCTACCTTGACAACATTACTATTTTCTCATGAATCTTTAATGGACAAGTTGAGCATCTCAGGAAGTTTTGTTAGCTTCAGAAGCCTTCTATAAATCTTAAAAACCTTCGAAGTGCTCTTTTTCAGGCAGAAATGGAGTATTTGGGACATAAAGTTTCACAGGATGACATTCAGCCTATACCAGACAAAGCTGACGACATAGAAAAGATGTCACGCCCCAGAGCTTCAGAGAATATTCTGTTGTTCCTAGGCATGGTGAGTTATTATTGTCCGTTTATCCCCCGGTTTGCTGCCCTAGTTGAGCCACTATTCTACCTCCAGCAGAAGAATGTGCCGTTTGAATGGCGGCCTGAGCAAGATCAGGCTTTTAATGCCTTGAGAACTGCTCTATGTACTAAACCCATTCTAATCCACCTGCGTTTTGACCAACCCTTCTTGTTGTTTATGGATGCAAGCAATGTCACCGTCAGGGGAATCCTAGCTCATCATGACAAAAATCAGGTCATCCATCCAGTGGTAAATTTTAGTAAGGCACTGAGTAAGACTGAACAGAAATACAGCGTTACTGAGAGGGAGTTCCTGGATGTCTTTCTAGCCATCAAACATTTTTGCCTTATCTCTATGGTACCACTTTACCATTGCCACTGACCATTCCTCGCTCCAGTGGCTCCAGCAGATGAGAACCCAGATGGCCGCTTAGCTAGATGGGCCTTATGGCTATATAGCTATGATTCCACCATTGTTCATTGCATGGGAACGATTCACCAAAATGCTGATGGCATCTCCAAGATTCCAGTGCTATCATCTTTGACCTCCAAGGAGGACCAACTGTATGATCTGATTGGAAGAGCTTAGCGAGGGGAGTTGGAAACTCCCAAGGTTCAAGCTGAGCTCCAAAGGATGAACTAAGACTCAAATTAAGGACGGGCTGCTTTACAAGAAGGTCAATAAGTAATGGCTCCCTTATGTCCACCCTTCTTCCTGACTGACATTATCCTAGAGGACCGTACTACTGTGGGACACGGGGTGGTTAAGAAGACTCACAAATGACTGAAGTTAAAATGTTACTATGACCAAATGGTAGAGACCATCCAAAAGGTCTTGGAGTCATGTATGACTTGACAATCCTAGGACCAAGCCAATCTTCGATTTCAACACTCTGTCATCACCACAACAGGACCCTTCAGAGTCGTTAGCATTGATAGTATAAATCTCTCCCCACTGGATTACATGGCCATAAATACATCCTCCTAGCCATGGACCACCTGACCAAATGAGTCAAAGCAATTTCAGTACCCCACTGCTATTGAAAAAGCCACTTCTCTCTTCCTTATTCAATTTATTTTCACCCAACATGGATTCCCATACATCTTACTTTTGGACAATGGGTTAAATTTCGCCTAGCAGGTAGTCCAAGAACTTGCTTCATTTTTTGGCACTAACCAAAGATCCACCAAACCCATACAATCAATCAACTAATGTGACAGTGGAACCCACTAATGGTACTCTTGCCTTTTCTTATGGAAGATTGCCGCCTCTAACCCTTCCTACAGTAATCATTATCTACCCAGCACGTTGCTTGCCTACTAAATAAGCTACCACCTAGTTATTAAAATGTCCATCTTTTAAGCTCTGTATGGACGTACTCCCTAGCTCCCAAAGTAACACACAGCCTTCTCCCAAAATCTCCGCTCCTGATAAAGCTTATTTAACTATGAGGGCTTAACCAATGAAATTGTCCAATTTCAATCCCTAGCCATTAAAGGCATTGTCACCACCACCAGGAAGGAGACATCCTGATTTAATGTCAGCTGACCCTCCTTGCCCATTTTTCAATTAGGTGACCTCATTCTATTTTATCACCATCAACCCAGAGGTCAACAGAATAAGCTTGACGTTCTTTGGTATAGACCTTATAATGTCTTTCATAATTTGAACTCTGAGTATTCCATTGCCAACATCAATTAGGGGACAGTGGTAAATCAGGTGCATGGCCAGTTCCTCAGGCCCTATACCCCCTCTGACAGCATCTTGAGGGGGCATTGTCAGGATTTGAGATGACAAGCAAGTTAAAATTTCTGCTCCCAAATTGAGCCTCTACGGATAAACTCTCAAACCAGCGCAAATGGAACCATATCCTTAAGGCACTAAAACCAGATTAAATCAAGAATCATCAAGTGTACAAGAATCAATGAACCACTTTCAGAAACCCCATCCCCGCTTCCTAAATCACAAGAGATGTGGCCCCACCTCTGCAGGCACAAGGACGACGCAGTACAATTAAGGAACTATTAAGGCGTTTGATCTGGAAGGCAGTAAAATATCCTGGTCTCATGAGGCCACTGAGGTCCCTAAGGCACCATGTCCCCACACGCCCTATATTAATTGACACTTTCTAACACAATAAAGTAGTCTATATTCCCTCCATTTTTTTGTTATTTAACCTCTCCACTAATTAATATCTTTGAGCCCATTTTTGGACTTTGACAACAGTCAAGAGAACTGTTACGCCAAGAGGATGTACTGGATTGCTTGGGCGGTGCTCAATACCTCTCCACTATGGATTTAAATATCATGATATTGGCAGATATATCTGTTAAAGAAGGAACATGAGAAGTGATCTATGATCACCACCCAGGGTCTATACCAACCACATGGATGCCATAAGGGCGTGCAACTCCCTGGCAACCTTTCATAGGTCTATATATAGCATATTGAGGATTTAAAAGTATCATGCGTTCTAATGTACTGGAGAATATTAATGTGTTTTCCAGAATGTTTATGGAACATATGCAGCATTTAAAAGTTTTACGCCGGTTGAAACAAGCCAATTTGAAAGTCAAACCTCATTAGTATAATTTCTCTCATAATAACTAGAATATTGGGGTTCATGATTGACAAACATGGCTTAAGGCCCCATCCTGCTAAGATTAAGGTTTGATATAGAAATGTTCCGCCCAAGAATCAAGCAGAAAATTCAAGTATTTTTGGTGATGTTTGGTGATTATCACTATTTTTATTTAACTGAGGCAATCTGACCAGGGGATGGGAATTACCGAGTATGTGTGGAAAACAAAGATATATAAAATTGGGCACCCCGGGGTACTCATGTTACCCCTGTTGCCAGCGGGACTGCCAGGTATGGGAGGTGATGGTGCGCTACTCTGAGGAGGTTTCCCCCACTATGGAGCAGGTGTGAAGGAAGGGGTCTGTGCGGAGGAACCAAAATGGGAACCACGATTCTATGAGCGCCTGTTACCTTGGCCTCATATATCCATAGAGCCAGGCTTGGAAGTGCTCCAGTAGCTGGACGTGGAACCTATTGATTTCCCCATGGATGGTTGGGACCGTGCCCTTGAACGCATCTAAGGCAATGGTGTGGATTGTCCACATTGCAATGGGTATCATTAGGGAGCGGAGGGTAGATGGGATTGGTGACTCAATCTGGAGCGCAAGGAAGTTCTTTGATATAGAAAATTCCTGCTCGTTTTGGATCTTAAGCAGGCGCGCGACTTCCTGACATATGGCTTTGGTTGGGGGGCATGTTTCTAGGCGGTGATGTAGGGAGCCCTCCCTCCACATACTGCGCAGGTTGTGTGGAGGGAATTTTAGCGGTCCACCGTCCTATAGGTCCTTCTCAGACAGCGCCAGGCGTTGGCTCTTACCCTCAGCTGTAGGAGTGTGTGGTG
The DNA here is from genome assembly GCA_022478985.1 of Massospora cicadina. NCBI lineage: Eukaryota > Fungi > Entomophthoromycota > Entomophthoromycetes > Entomophthorales > Entomophthoraceae > Massospora > Massospora cicadina. The sequence goes on from JAKSZP010018517.1 coordinate 15,442, forward strand.
CTTCATTCTCCACACTGTCTTCTGTGTGGTTAAGTCATAGGGGATGTCCAACGCATCTAGGTATTTGATTCTAGAAATGGTTGGGGTCATAGCAAGCATGTCTCTCTGTGTGTGGTTTTCTGGATTTCTTAATTTGAAGTGGGGGCTGGGTCGTCCCCTTCCCTGCACAGTGCCAGTGTTCTCTACGGTCCATCCCATGCGGCGGATGGTTCAGAGGATGCATTTGAAGTGAGGGGGTTCCATGCGGGCCTGTTGCAGTAGGGTGTTTAGCAAGGTATGATAGTAGTCTGGGTGGGCTATGTGGGTTGGTTAATTTGAGCGCCTGTGCAAAGTTAGTCCTCGCTGCCCTGGACCAGTATTGTTGCAGGAGGTCTGGGGCAAGGACTTCCTTTATCCAGGTACCCAGGATGCGGTTAGCGTGGCTCTCAAAATCTATTAGTCCCATGCCTCCGCTTGAGCGTGGGCCAAAGAGTGTATCCATCCGTATGGGAGGATGGGATCCAGGCCACAGCCAGCCCTGGAGGAGCACGCGTATTGAAGTTATAAAGGTGGGTGAGAAGGCGATTGTGTGGGCAGGGTACCATAGTATTGGGAGGATGAGTGAGTTAGCAACTGTTACTCGCCCCGTTATACCTGGGGATCATCCCTTGAGGGAGGCTACATGGTTGGATACTCGCTGTAGTAGGTTGCTTTCCATTGTCTCATTAACATATCCCCCTGTTTCCAGCCATATCCTAAGGTGGCGGACAGGAGTGGTGGTGGGAGGCGATGCAAAAGGTAAGATGAGTGGGTTTTTCCTTTGTATGGGGGTATGAGGTTCTGGTGTTGTAGCCCAGTTGTTAGTGTACTTGCCAAGAGAATGATTTCTGTTTTCCTTTTGTTGAGCGATGCATTGCTCACCATGGAGTATTCCTCTAGGGTGAGTTCCAGCTGTTGGGCATCATTGTTGTTAGCTATACCTGCCATGAAGTCATCCGTGAAGGCCAGTATCTTGACTGTTGGCTGGCCTTGTGCAGTTATGCCCATGAGGCGTGAGTCAGTTACGCGGAGGAGTGGATCAAAACTGAAATTATACAGCAGTGGGCTGAGGGGTCCCCTTGTTTGAGCCCTCTGTGTGGTGTGATCTTGTTAGTTAGGAAGCCAGGGCCGCATACAGCCATGGTTGCAGATTCTGTAAGGAGCATCGCCCATTTTATGAATCTGGGTGGGAGTTTAGAAAGCGTGTAGGCATTCCTTTAACTATGGCCAACTAATGCGGTCATATGCCTTTTCCTGGTCTAAGAAGACTAGGGCTCCAGCTGCTTTGGACTGACATATGTTTGCAACAGGGTGTATGTTGTTCCAGATTGAGCGCCCTGGTATAAACCCAAACTGGTTGGGTGACAGGACGTCAGAGGCAATTGCGCCTAATCTGGCTGCTAAAATTTTTGTTAGAATTTTTGTGTCAGTATTAGAGAGTGCGATTGGACGCCAGTTGGCCAGGTCCAATTTGTCACCCTTTTTATACAATGTTATGTCATATGTTTCATGGCCACCAGGTAGGAGGCGTGTCTCCAGAAAGCACTGGTTCATAGATGCCAATAGAGGGGGGAAATTTGTTGAAAATATTTTTTGTAAAATTTGTAGGGTATTCCATCAGGCCCTGAGCATTTCCTACGTGGTGCACCGCGGATTGTATCCCAAAGCTCCTCCCATGTAATTAGATTTAGAATTTTGTAGTTCAGTGGTGTGCTTTGTAATCTGGAAGTTTGTATAAATTTTGTGATTTTTTGTGGGTCTGTCAGTGTATCCTGGTATAATTTGGTGTAATAGCGGTGTACTTCCGCCTTGACCTCCTAAGGGTCAGTTGCCACGGCGCCATCGGTCGTTTGGACCTGTGTGCACATGGGCTGGTTGCCGCAGGAGTGGAATTGTCAGAAGAAATATGTTGAACATGTTTCGCTTTCCTTTATGAACTTACCTTTGTTCAATACTTTGATTCTGTGTTGGTGCTCAAAGATGAGGGTGTTTATTCAGGCGGATATTTCCGCCCATTTGCATCCTCAGTTGGTGCTATAACCAGATCTCAGGGTGTTAATCTTGAGGTGGTCCAGTTCTGCCAAGGTACGCCTGATTGTGTCTGTATCGGCGGTGTACTTACATGATGCAAGATGTCAGGTTTTGTTGATTAGTTCCTTTTTGAAATTTGCTCATGTTACAATGGGATCCAATGTGAATGGGGCTGTGAATCATGGTTCATGGCCTCATGTTCAACCCAGTCAGATATTTTGGGTAATTTTATGTTTTCTGGGTGTAGCTTTCTCCAGGGCGACACCTGTGCGTGGGTTCAGGTTGGCAATAACTGTACCAAAACAAGCCGATGGTCAGAGAAATTGACTTTTTTGGTGTAAATTTGAAAAAACTTGATCGTTGGGTTTGTGGAATGAGGATGTGATTGATGCGGCTCATTGATATGAGTGCTCCCTCAAATATGTTGGGCCATGTCATGTGGGGAAGGATTGGTGATCTGGGGGGAGGGCATCCTATAGGCCAAGGGATGCCTTCATTGTGCGGAATTCAATGTGTCTAAGTGGGTATCCCCTGGGGTTCAGCCATCAGTCCATGTCGGGGTTATCCCAGCAGTTAAAGTCACCCAACATGATGGTATCTGGTGGGAGGGTGAGTGTTGGAACAGTTTTGAGAAATTGTTTTTCTTGGCTGCGGTGCACAGTGCATAGATGCATGCTATCGAGATTGTTTCCTCTTGGCATGTGATTGTTGCTACCAGGACATGGCCATGAAGGTATGATGAGGAGTTTGTAATTTAAAATTTTTTGTTATTTTGGACAATCACCCCACAGTGAGACGTCCATACTGATTGTGATAGTGAGACCCTGGCTGACCAGGATCCTTCTTCCCCTTGTAGACAGTGGGTTTCTTGGATGACCAAGATATCTACAATGGATTTTTTCACGAAGTTCAGCTTTTTGGCTTGAGACATTTGAGTCCTGGCTCCCACAATGTTTAGCATCCCTATTGACACTGAGGTGCCCGCAGCGCCTCAGGAGCAGTTGGGAGGGCCCTCTGGCCCTAACCCACCGCGGCTCATTTTGGCCATGCTTCGCATCTGTACTCCAACTCTCTCAGTAACGATGTCAGATCCCTTGATCTGACTCAATTTTTGCGGGAATTGCAGTTTTTGGAATTTGTGTTATCTTTTACCGCACATATCTCATGATGGTTCAATGTGGAGTGCTGATTGGGTTTCATAATTTTGGGGTTCAAATTTGTAGAATTGTGCACCACATTTTCGCCTATATTGCGGCTGAATTGTTCCTCAAAGTGTGCATGATTGATGTTACTTGGTGACTCAGTTGAGTTACTGGGAAAATTCCTAACCTGGGCATATTATTCTTATTGGTTAGCTCAGTGTATATCCAAAATATCCTCTTGAATCTGTCCAGGGCTAATGGATGATTCCGCGTGCACTGCTGCCTCAGCCGCTGCTCACTTGCGGGCTTTTTGTGCCACTTTGTGTTGTTTATGTGTAACTGGGTCCACGATGGAGTAAAGTCCATCTTCACCCCAGGAGAATGGGTGGTGGCCATCGGTCATTCTGGCGAAGTTTTTGTTAATTTCGTCCATGGCTTCCTCACAGTAGTCTGCTTCCATTAAGACCTCCTTCACGGGGCATGCATGTTCCTTATATCCCAATGAACCGCAAAGTTGCATATAGGTGGTGCACGTTCTGGTGTAACTTGGAATGCGGATGACTGTCCCCCATCTGCAAAGTGAAACTCTGCTGTGCGGGGGATTCTTGATAAGTCATCTTCCACTTTGGTGAATGGGTTGATCATGGCGATAGCTTTGCCTGTGCACAGGGTTAGCATCAGGTGAAATCGTTGTAATTCAAGTTGCATAATTTCTCCATAGGCTACAATCCCTTTGCGGAGCTCCTCCTCAATTACCTTATGGGGAAGGTTGGTAGGGAGCAAGTCAAAGGAGATGAACAAAGTTTTCACTTTGTTCCATCTGGTGCGCGCAGTGCGCACTATTCTTTTGCCCTCAAGAAGGGTAATTTTGATGCAGACTTTTGCTGCGGCATCTGCTTCTTCAGCTGTTTTGAACCTGATATCAATCCAGCTGTGGCCCATGTTGTTGGTGGTGACATATACCACGTGGGGGAAAAGGGAGGGCTGTGCCTCACATGTTTTCTCCCACAGGGTCAGTGACTCATTCCCAAGGAAGAGTCAGAGACCGTGTTCCACCTTTGAAAGGGGTTGGTTACATTGGATATACATGTATTGATCTTGTTTTATAGTAAATACCATAACCCGGATGGTGTCTGAGTTTGTGGTTTCTTGGCGGCTTGGGTTCCTGGTCCCCCTCCAGGGCGTTTCTTGCCCTTAGGTGCACCGTTTTGCGCACCTCTTGATGCAACGCTCGCCCAGGTTGTATTAGATTTATTATTAAAATCGCCCATCTCTCCTGTGTGATTATCAAAAATTGCTGTTTGAATCAAATTGTAGTAACTAAAGTGATTGTTATGGGAAAGAAAAGCTATTTGGTGATTATCACTAGTTCATAAAAACTTTAGCAAAACAGGTGAACCTTTATTTCATCTTCTCAAGACTGGAGTTCTGTTTGACTGGATGGAAGCCTGTCAATTCACTTTTAGTAAACTATGACTTTGCTTAGCCAATCGCCAATATTGATGTACAAAATTTTGTTAAATCTTTTATAATAAAAAAGGACGCCTCCCTCACCACCATAGAGTTGGTGCTATAACAACTTGATAATGAAGGGTAAGAACACCCCATCGCATATTGCAGTTGGACACTGGATATTCATGAAAAAACTATCACTTTTACTGAGAAAGAGTGTCTAGCTTTCATTTATAAGTGTAAAAAGTTTGTCATTTATATTCATGGAGTGCATTTCACCGTGGTAACAGATCATGCCTCATTTTGCTGGCTACAGATTATAAATGAGCTTAAATATTAGTCAGCTTTCTGGGCCTTAAAGCTACAAGCATATGATTTCAAATTCAACACTGATCTGGGGTAAAGCATCAAAACGCGGTTGGATTGTCAAGGTAGCCTACTGTAGCCTTCATTAGCTGATAGGGATTATGGGTTGTTAACTAAAATGGTTAAACATCTATATGACAATGAGACTATTAAGATTCAACAGAAGTTGGACAAAATCAAAGTGAATACTTTTGTAGACGAGGGGAAATTATATAAGGGTATTTATGGACAAACTATTCTGTTCCCTAGGCCTACTAAGCGGATGGACTTGATTATCACTGCTCACAAGGCCATGTGCCATGGTAAATTTGAAAAAGACGTTTGAACATCTAAAAATTCATTACTATTGGGACTCCATGTCATATGATGTTTTTGAGGTACTTAATTGTCACAAATGTCAAGATGAAGCCCCATATCAAAAAGACATCCTATCAAATGGTAAAACATAATTTTTGCTTGGCACACAGTCTCCATGGACTTTGTGGGACCCTTGACCAATGCATCAGGTCATATTAAATACATTATTGTGGCTAATGATCAATTAACCAAGTGGGTGGAAGCTAAGTAAGTAAAGGGCTTAGGGACCACTACTAACAGTAAGTTTATTCTTGAAGATGTTACTTATTTGCGTGGTTGATCCAGTTTTACCAACGGATAATGGGACCAACTATAGATATGAAATGATTTTAAAGCTCAACGATACAATGGGCATCCCTGGGGTATTATAACTCCATATCACCGGGAGACTAATGGTACTGTTGAATGGGTGAATGGTACACAGTTGGTATCTTATAAAAGTTGGTTGCTGGAAAAGCGTCCAAATGGTACCTCCTTTTGCCTTCTTCTTTATTCAATTACAATATTGCTTGCCATTCAGCCATATGACATTCATTGCGTTATTACATGGGATAGAGCCCGCGTTGCCTCCCCTTTTATATTCGTGCGTTGCTGAAGAAAAATTGAGTCCTAGTAGATATCTGGAGAAGCTTTCCCGGAAATTAATATAATTACAAAGCTCTGCTTACTTGAACGCTATGGAACGGAAGGTCAAGGGTAGAGCCCAGAATACAAGGACCTGCGGACCTTGCCTACTTTTAAAGTAGAAGAATTATTTTGGTACTATGAAAACCATGGGTTTAGGCGAGCCACAAACTGACGCACATGTGAAAGGACCCTTAAAGATCATAGAGAAGACGTCCACTGACTCCTACACCCTGGAAAGACCCTACTAAGGGACATTTTGTTAGTTAAGTGCATTCCAAGTGTTTAAAGAGGCACTACCCGCACTCCAGGCCTTCAGCCTCTAGCTCCCAATAATTTACCCGACCCACACTCCTCTTTGCTACCTGATGTTTGGTAAAGTGGGGGCATATTGCAATTGGTTTGACCAACCATCAATTCAAGTAATATAGGATAACATATATAAATAACTATACCTAAAACGGGCTTCAATGGTATAAGGAGTCTCAAGCGCACAGGCTTCAAATGCATACAAAGTCACTGAAGTTGTATTAGATTGCTTTTGGTGCTCCTGGACCAACGCTGGAGAATTGTAAACCTGGCAGATCTAAACCCATAACACCAGTGTAACTTTTATCCCCTTGATCTAGTAATTGCTTGTGCCCTTGGCCTCAGTGAATTAGATCTGCTTCTGCTACCTATAACATTATCCATTACCTTATCCCTCGCACCAGCATAAAATATTTGGTAGGAGGAATCTTATTTTTTATGGCATTCTTCCAGAGCCTTTAATGCAATCATTTGATTAAAACTGCAATGGACTTCCTCTGAGCCTCAGGAATTCGTTTGATAAATCTAATTTAGATTATTAGCCCATTAGTCTACCACTTTGGATTGCTGCTTGGTACACATGAGAGGAACCAATATGAGATTTAGTTGGAGGGGATATCTATATTGAATTCTAAGAGGAGGAGAATCTTTTTTCTTACGTTGCTAGAGTAGAACATAGCTGAAGATATCATCTGGTGTAGAAGTTGAGCCTTTAGGAGTATATGATACTACATTATGCTTATAACTGTTCTAAATAAAAAAACTCTCTTGCCAAACTTGTCCTTTTAACAAGTTTAATAAGGTGGCTTTTTTCATGTACACCTTATTATTTGAGTCTAATTACCTGTGCCTTTAGACTATGACGTCTAAGTGCCAATTTTAAAATTACCTACTCAATGTCAGGGAAAGAAGTTTAAAGAGCATGTGAACCTTGTCTTTCCTCAAGTGAAGGATTTAAAAAGGAGTCAGGGATAGAATCAGCAGTCTAGATATGTAACAATCTATTACCAGAACCAATCCCATTCCCCTAGATTTCTTCCCCGCCAGATTAGTAATTATAAGTTTATTTCTGGAAGAATCATGAGAGGACCCTATTAATTCCTTAAATCAGAATCTAAGAGCTGTAACAAGAGCTAAAGCAAAAACAAAGATGACTGATACAGATATAGTAAAGAAGTCTCTTGACATTATTCTAGTAAACTGGCTAAAAAGGCATGAAACGCCAAGAATTTGATAATTCAATCAAGTCAAAGCTTGATTATACCAATGATTACATTCTGATTAATACAATCAAAAATCATTTATTAATCTTTCAGCACAGTTAATCTAAACGTTAGTCATGGCAAGTAATACCAATAATCAATTGATGAAGAAAATGATTAATTTGTTTACAAGGAACTAGCAAACGATGATAATATTGCTTACTATCATACTGGGGGATTGATTTCCAGCCTCAGGTAGTTGAACTAAAATAAGACCTTTCAGTATTATCACCAAATTGGGTATGATTACCAATACAATTAAAAACATAGCATAAAGCCATATTGAGAATATGCTATATAATGATACTTAAAGTATTGGATTTAAGTAAAAGATATAAATATCACAAAGTAAAACCATATAAAATGTATAAAAGATTAAAAATTATACAAAAATTATATCTATAAGGAGATCCCCCTCAAAAAGTGAGAAAAATCATATATAATATTGGTTTTAACTCTTCCAAAAGCTTGTGTTTTGGGCTTTGTTTACATTTCTGATGTTGTAGTGGAGGGGATGAACTACTATGGTTATGAAGACATTAGCAAAGAACAAGAGAGTTTGGACGTTTTTCAGGCCAGTTCTTGTTGAAACCAGTTATGTTGTTGTTGTGAGTCACAAAGAAAGAGATGCTTAATATCCACACTTGTTAATTCATGTGATCCCTGACCTGGGGAAAACAGGCGTTCAAAAATTTACAATTGGAAAGTATGACCTAGTAGTCCTTATACAGTGTGTAGCCATGAGGACTGTTCTTGTGTGAGATGGCAGTGAACATTGTAAGAAGAAGAGGATGATGAACTGCGCTGTTAAGAGTGGCTATGAGAAGAAGCATTAAGAAAGGGGAAAGATCTAGATCTAATGAAAAAGGAGAATTCTATTGGACTGAAGAACGCCAATAACCATAGATCACTTTTAACCATGCTTACTGGCTCTTTCCATGGAACAAAGCGGCATATACCTCCAAAACACCATCTTTGCTGGATAATTTTGAAAAGCTAGTAGGTGTGCTAGGACTTTGAAATGCCCACATTATACAGCTGTGATAGATTTTATAACTATCTGTTTTATACCGCATTGTTTACTTTACTAATAAGTAACCTTTTGGGATGTTGAGGTTAACAATGTTCAATAACTATCGTTAGAATGTTTTCATAAGAGACATTATTTTATTCTATTTTGGTATTTTTTCCTGAGCTTGACAATTAGTGTTTTGATGGAGATCATCTCATACAATGTTTATGAGGAGTCAGATTGTCAGTTTAATTAGCAACATTTAAACTTTCTTATGCGGATTAATATAGATTTTTCGCTAATCAATAATGGTGTTTTTGTTGATGGATTGTTGACAACCATTTATGTCAGTAACTTGTAGGTTGGCCTGAGTAATGTGGTCTGTTGTAAATGGGTAAATCGTCCTATTACCTAAGCAGGCTGCTAGCTTGGAGAGGTTAAACTGCTAGGGCTAGATAAAAGCGTTAGGACACATTATTTTGTGATTAGCCCATGGAGGGTCATAGTCTATTCAATTATGGATCCTGACTAGGTGGATAATGTGTTCATTGGTTTAGTATAGATCTCTAGGGTAAGTTCATCAGCAATGTATGGCATTCCCATTGGGGTACTAACCTAAGAGGTGGGGCCAAATTCTTTATTTAAACCCCTTGATTTATTTATAAAGACATTACAGTATTAGATTAAGTATTAATACATTTTTATTATTTTCTTTTGAAAAGTTTGAGGGATAGTTTCTCTTAACTAATTTTTTTTGTGCTCCAGTTTCTTATATAAGAGTTAAAGGGGTAGTTTTCCTTTTCCATTTGTTCTAAAGTTACCAGAAGAAAGGTTATCAGTACCATCCTGTTAGAGAGCTTCTAAGCAATATTGATACCATAGGCTGTGAAAAAACTCAACTGGATATTTGTTTTCATACAACTATCAACACACCCTTAACTTTAATAAATCGAGTACACTACCTGTGCTTTGAACCTTAAAAATTTTTGAGCAAGGCAAAGTTATAAATAAAGTAATAAAAAATGCAACATTAAAGTTAAGGCAGAAAAAGTTATTTTAGAAGATTGAGACAAAATAAACAAAAAGATTCATTACTGCAAATATTATGTATGTATTAATAAATTGCTACTTTAAAAGTGCATTCATGTAAGATTAATTTCAAATAAATTATTTAATGCTTTAATAAAGAGTTTGTGGCATCAATGACACTCCCTTTTAAGTCTTTGATCCTATATTACTAAGAAAATGTTTGTGTGGAAGCAGTCATTTTTTGGAATTTTTATATTTGAAATATGTAAAACATCATATATTATTATAGTTTTCTGATGAGAGATAAAGATAAAGATTTGCTGACAAAACGCTGATTTGCAATTTGTATCATTGAGATAAAGTATCCTGGAAAGTAAGCTGCTCAATCTAACTGAAACTTAATAGAATAATTTTAAAAAATGACAATTCTTTTAGAATTACAGTTATAGCAGCTAAGGCTTCTTTCTCTTATTCAATCACTTGTTTAATCAAATATGAGTTTAAAAACGTTTTTTGTGCTTAACTAACTATTTTACCTGGCTCACTTTGAACCTATGTTGATGAGATTGATGCCTGCTGCCCCCACATGGGGCGGTGATAAATTACCTCCTGGCATTTATCAGCCGCTGCTGAAATGCACCCAGACTGGCCCAACTAGTCCTCTGAACGCTTCTGGTCGCTAAGTCCTGCCTTGGTACATAGCCCATCATATCACGTACTCCTAGTTGTGTTCTGAAGCCCCCTGGTGCTCCCTTAAGCAAAATGCGTTTTGGCCTCTGGGTCAAGTATGTGAACCTCTTCCACTATGTGAAAGCAATTATCAAAATAACCACGGCGGTGTATGAATCTGCAAAATCTATAGATATCCGCCCTACAAGGGTAATTTAACCTCAGCTTCTCTTGTGAAGCTCACGCCATAGTGGAAGCACAGCTGCCATTAATTTATAAAACACTCACCCCAGCCATCCAAACTTGACTGTCAAATAAGGCTACACTAGTGGTCCACTTTGCTGGCTTGTCCTCCTATTTCTCACATGAATGCATCTGCCACAAAATCACAAAGAGTTTGGAATACTACAGCGCTGACTAATGCTACAGTTCATGGTTCCTAACAGCATAATCATTTCATAGGGCCTCACGCTTTGACTACAAAATGCCCCTTCCAGTATAACACACATTTTAATAACCCCGCGCTGCATTAAGGTCCGCCCTTGATCATCCCTTCAGGGCATGTGTTAAAAATGGTTGCGCCATCTGCCCTTGTGCTTCAAATTTAACCATTTTTAACACAAGTGCCCATAAATTTCTGCAGAAGCATCTTCTGCTGTTCCTCCATATGGCATCAACTCCACTACTGTTTTGCAGACATTTTTGTATGAGGATTAATTCTCCCTCCCCTACCCTCAACCGCCACGGGTGCTGCTACCACCACACCACCCAACCAAGGTTCAGCTGCAAGAACCATTCCTGAGAAGATGGATGCTCATGTGCCAGCATATTTGCCATGGTTTTATGCGCATGGCTAATCATCACCTGGCACTCACCAATTCCTGTCTTTGGCCTAGAGCTGACCATGTCAAATCCTTTTGAGGCTCTCAAATAAATTGAATTTTAAGAACATACTTACAGAATCAAATTTGACTTTGATTGGCCTGAGTTTTCACACAACCCCAATTTAACTCCCCACCGCCATTTCTGTCCTCATATGGATATCCAGTTCACAAAACATTTATAAAAAGGGTGTAAAAGCAGCCGCTGACCCACTAACTACCTCCTCATGTAAGCCCTACATATGGTAATTGAGCTACTTTGTGAGGGTATTCCTTTTCTAACCTCCATGGCAATATCCCTGAATATTCAAAAATCAACTTTGAAGAAATTGCAGTGAATCAGGCCGCGCATGCATCAATGAGGTGATATCATCATTTTTGGCATAACTACCCTCAAACTCACCAGCGCATCAGTTTTTTCACTTGAATGCCCAAACCCATTACCTTTTCTGAACACCAGCTTACTCAATACGTCAAGGCAGTGCACACAGCTGGTCTCATTAACAAGAAAAAATCTCACCTATATATCCTTCTTCTCCAGCCACTGATGCTCCAACCTCCTTTTTTCCACATTTTCCCTTCACCTGAAAAACTGGTGCTGGATGAAAATCCCCCAGACTCTCTTCCTCTTATAATATGGATGCTTAGACTCAACGCCGTGGCACCATGCTAGATTTTGTAATTATCTAGTAATCCTTTGTTTGATCCAATGAAATTAAGCTGCTTGGAGGACCCTCCTCTTAGGTTAGGCACCACTAGCTCTAAAATGTTTATAATCAACTAAAATACTCTTTGCTATATTTAGCTCTAAAATTAAGCTTTTGCATCAAGTAATAAGAGAAAAAATCCATATATTTAAAGATACTTGATCTCCTATACTTTTCACCATAGTAAATAACTCATATGCTGTAAATATTAAAAAATCAGACCTATAAAAATAATTTAACGCTTATATAAATTTATACCTATAAGCACTATAATAATCCCTATGGATATCAATCATATAAGAAAATATTGATACTCTTAGTATTCAGCATCTGTATGTTAAAAAAACATTACTTACAATAAGGTAGTGAAAGTATGTAGGGATGGCATTAGACAATAGATATAATTACCTAAGGTAAAAAAAATAATTATGAGTAAACTTTTTAAAATAGATATAATCACAACAGTTTTATCTTAAGCAAGTCACAGAAATGCTCTTTAAGTTTTTTATTTAGTACAGCCACATATCAATGCACATTAAATATATTAAAAAGTTGTTCAAAAACTTTTTAAGATTCTCTAAGATATGCTTTAAAAAAATCAGCTACCTTGTAATAACAAATGGGAAGGATGTAGGCAGAATTACTATAAACTTGAACTTAGAAAACAATCAACAATCTAGTAGTGTTCAATATAGATAGTTAATGAATATTCTACCAGTTTTCTCTTATAGCATAATATTTCTAAAAGAGATAAAGATATATATAGATACAGTTTATGATGATGTGACAGTTTTAAGGATTTGAGACACAAACAGGAGCACCAACGTGATCAATCATTAGTGTTGAACTATATGTTTCTCTAATGAACTTATCCTAAAGAATACAGATATCATGATTTTATTTAAATTTTAATTTAAATTTAAATTTATTATGGGGAAGGCTGACCATGGGACAGACACTTCCGAATATGACTCAGAAGAGACAAAACTTAGTACCAGGGAAGGCACCCCAGAGAAGCGATTCTATCTCTTGTTGCCAGCGGGAACGCCACCTGTGGGGAGGTGGAGGGAGCGTGTGGAGGGGCCGTAGCCACAACTGAACACATGTGGAGGAAGGGGTCTGATTTGATGAACCAGACTGGGAACCAGGAGGAGACCAGCTGTTGGCGATGTGGTGGGAGGTTCCAAACATCCACGCTTGAAAGTGGTCCACCAAATGAGACCGGAATCTGTGAACAGCTTCTGGGAGGGTGGGGGTGGAGCCTGCAATGGCATCTAAGACAATCGTGTGGATGGTCCACATGGCAATTGCAACCACCAAAGCATGGAGGGAGGGTGGAAGAGAGGGGGCCATTGATATAGAAAACATATCTCTTGACAGACTGAAGGGATGCGTTTGATCCTGGCCCAGTAGACGTTGAACTTCGCGCCATATCACTTTAGAGGTAGGGCACTTCTCCAGGCGGTGGAACAGCGTTCCATACTGGCCACACATGACACAGGATGAGTGTAAAGCGTTAGAGCGCTCAGATGTACAATACACCCGCCTCAGGCAGCGCCACACATGGGAGCGGACTTGAGGCTGCAACAGAGGATGGTGTACATATTTCCAGATAGTTTTTTGGGTCTCAATGGAGTAAGGGATGTCCAACATGTCCAGGTAGTCCACCCTGGATAGGACATGGAGCCGAATGGGGATCACGCCATCATGGATGGGTAGCCCCTGTACCTCTTGTGTGAACTGAGAAGAGGGGCGGCCTCTTTGGGTTGTATATCCGCTAATATGAATACTCCTCTCAGCGCTCTGCATGGAAAGTAGGATTCATTTGTAGTGGGTTTTAGTCCCATGAGGACCTGTGGCTGATGTGTGTGATGCGAGGTATTTCATCAGGGAGTGGGGATTCGATGGATTGTTGAGGCCTAAGGCGCGGGAGAAGTTGGAGCGGGCTGCGCAGGACCAGTGTTGGGAAGGGAGTGTAGGGGCGGTGATGGCTGCAATCCAGGTGCCCAGGATCTTGCCAGCATGGGCTTTGAAGTCAAGCAGGCCCATGCCACCATGATGATGAGGGCCAAACATGACCTCTAGCCGTACTGGTGGAGGGCGGCCTGACCAAAGCCATCCTTGCAGCAAGGCATACAAGAATTTGAAGAAGCTTGGGGAGAAGGGGATGGCGTGGGCTCCGAACCAGACTTTGGAAAGGAGCATATAGTTGGCTAAAACAACCCTGCCAGTAAGGGAAGTAGGGTGGGCTCTGAAAGAGGCGATTTGCTTCATCACGTTGTCCAGAATATGGCACTCAATTACTTCTGACGCGTATCGCCTGCCTCCATCCACACGTCCAGATGGTGTACCAGTCCTATGGTAGGACGTGGTGCAAAGGGGAGCACCAGTTGGGCGGTGTGTGTTGAGTTAGTAGGGCGAGGATGTGGGCGAGCAGATGGGCCAGGTTGAGAACTAATTGCTGGGGTCCAGCAGTTCTGAAACTGACCAAGGAGGATGATTTCAGTTTTGGAAGCGTTCAGTGCCGCGTTGCTTACCCAGGAATACTCCTGGATGAGAGCTTCAAGCGTGCGTGCATCTTGATTATTAGACACCCCAACCACACAATCATCTGCGAACGCCATTAGCTTGACTGGGTCTTGGCCTGGCACATGGACCCCGGTGAGTTGGGCATTCACATTTCGCAGTAGTGGGTCAAGGCTGAAGTTGTATAAGAGTGGGCTAAGGGGGTCCCCTTGTCACAAGCCCCTTTGAGGGCGGACTACTTCCATTAGGAAGCCAGGGCCACGTACTGCCATTGTTGCAGATTCTGTGAGCAGCATCACCCAGTTGATGAAGCGTGGGGTAGGCGGAATTGATGGAGGCAGGCCCTGAGGTATTCCCAGTTTACTCTATCATAGGCCTTTTGTTGGTCCAAGAATACAAGTGCCCCAGAGGCTGTGGATTGACATACATTAGCCACAGAGTGCACGTTATCCCAAATCGACCTTCTGGGTATGAAACTGAATTGTTCTGGGGAGATGGTGGCAGATGCTACAGTCCCTAAATGGTTGGCTATGATTTTTGTTAAAATTTTAGTGTCTGTGTTTGTTAGAGAAATGGGGTGCCAGTTGGCTAAGTCTAGCTTATTCCCTTTCTTGAAGAGTGTGATGGTAAAGGCTTCATGTCCTCCTGGAAGGAGGCGCGTTTCCAACAGGCTTTAGTTAAGTGAGGCGAGCAGCAATGGGGATATATATTTGAAATACTTTTTGTAGAACTCATATGGAATGCCATCTGGGCCTGAGCATTTTCAGTTTGGCGCACGCGAATGGCTGTCCAAAATTTGGTTGGAGTAATCAAATTCATTATTTCCAGGTATCAGAAAATGGTGCGGATGTGGGCTCAGTCAAGAATTCCACCACTTCAGCCAGCTGAATTGGATCAGATCGGTACAACTCAGAGTAATACTTTTGTGTTTTAATTGCCACTTCAGCTGGTGTATCCACAATGGAATCATCCGATCTTTGCACCTGTGTGCAGGCCACGCTCTGGCGTGGTACAAAAAAATTTTTTAAAGAAATATGCGGTGCACTTGTCACCTTTTGTGATGCGTGTGGCCCTGTACTGAACACAAACCTAATGTTTGTGTTGCCTTTTATGTGCGTTGAGGTGGGCGGCTGCCTCCGCCCACTTCTGGCCCCATGAAGAGCTGTATCCTGTAGCTGGGATGTTAGACTCCAGGTGTGCCAACTCTTCCAGAGCGCGCAAAATGACCGCTGATGTGGCTCGTGAGCATCTGGAGGAGAGATGGTGAGAGTGGCAGATGGTGTCATCTTTGAAAGTTGTCCATGTGGAAATGGGGTCCGCGCAAAACGGTGCAACAAACTTTTTTGCCAAAGTTGCCGCTTCCACCCATTTGGAAAATTCTGGCGACATGAGCTCAGAGGGGCAGATTTTGCACTAATGTGGGGCCTTAGCAGCTGTGACAGGTAGGTGGTAGGTTAGCGAGACCAGTCAATGGTCAGAGAATTCCATTTTTGTTGTTTTGAAGTGGGAGATGTGGGGTTGGAATTTTGCCGGCATTAGGATAAGGTCAATGCAGGTCATGGACCTTAGTTGGCTGTTTTGGACGTGGGGATGCGTCATGTTTTCGAGCAGCAGGGCATGTCACAGCATCGCATCCATTAACCCAAGGGTGGCCTTTAGAATGTGCATTTCTACATGACCCTGGGGGGCGTGGGGTGAGGAAGGCCACTGGTCCATTGGTGTGTTTAGCCAAAAGTTCATGTCACTGACTAGGAAAGAGTCTGGGGGTAGCGGGAGGGATTTGACTGATGAGAAAAATTCCTGATGCTCACGTGCACCTTTTGGGGCATAGATGTTGACGATTGCATGCACTACGTTGGCCCACGAGAAAGTGACAATGAGAACTTGACCATTTAGGAATGTTTCTGAAGATAAAAATTTGAGAAAATTATTTTTCTGAATTAGCGCCCCACAGTGCTTCAACCATAAGGATAGGGATGGGAGGAGCATTGATTTTCAAGCTTCCTTGGAACCTCGTGGACAGTGGGACCCCTGGATGGCCAGGATATCCACGGGTAAATCGTGTTGTAAAAAACTTAGTTTCCTAGCCCAAGACAGGGAGGCCTTGAGTCCGGCAATATTCAGCGTCCCTAAAGTGGAGGTTTCCCCCATCACACCTTAGGTGCGAGGGGATGGGCACCCAGGTCCACCAGCCTCCTCTAAATCCCCATGGCCCTTCACAGCAGTGCAGGTGTTAGCAGCAATGCTATCGGGGTTTTTGTTAATTTTTGTGGATAGAGTTGCATTGGCTTTAGCCTTTGCTTTTTGTTTTCCCGACGTTGGACGAATTTTTTGTGGTGCAGATGAGTTCAGTGCACCATTGAGCGGGTCAAAAAAATATTTCAGTTGGGATGGGTCCCAAGTCAGTTTTGACCGGAGCTTGGGTGCAATGATTGGGTGAGATCAAATCCCTTATCAGATCCTCAGATTGAGTGGCCCACTCAGCATGAGCTTCCCAATCTGATTGGTTGATGGATTCCCAAGTTGCTTCCGCCGTGAAGGTTTCCATGTCCTCCTGGCGTTGTGAGTGTGGGATAGCGGTGGTGGCTTTGTCCGCTTCCTTGGCTGCGGCCCTGCGGGCCTGCTTGGCCTTCTTCTGCTCTTTCAGGGAGATAGGCTTTACCAGTAGGTAGCAGCCTTGTGCTCCCCACGGGAAAGCCTCTTTGGTGCTTGCTGTTGGTTTGTAGTGCACCTCTCCACTGGCCATGGCCGCCGAGGGGTGCTCTTGGAATGTGACGCCCTCCTTGGTAGGGCATGCGTGCACCTTATGGCTGAATGTGTCCAGTGGGTGCAAATGGGGGGCGCGCTGTCCACGGTCACCTGGAATGGGTGGGTGGTATGCCCTGCAATATCAATAAAAGTGGAGTGTGGGATCTGGGTTAGGTCCTTCACAATCTCCTCAGTTGGGGTCAGGACTGTGATGGCTTTGCTGGTGCACAGGTGTGGCATCAGCGTGAAGCATTGCATTTCAAAAGATTGAATTTTGCCATATATGGCAAGACCATCTTTCAGGTGTTGTTTCAAAATGTCACGTTTTACCATAGTAGGCAAAAAGTCAAACGTGAGGAAAATTTGGTTTGATTTTGTCCATCTGGTGCATTTAGTTTTGATGACCCATTGCCCTTTGGGGAGGTAGACCACTATGCGCACTGCCACAGCCTTGTCTGCTGCCTCTTTGCTTTCAAAACCTAGGTCCAGCTAACCGCATGACATGGAGTGAGGTGCAATGTACACCACGATTGGGAAAATTGTGTGCACATCTTCACAAAATTTTACCCATAAGGCTATTTGTTGGATGTCCAGAAACACGCGGACTCTGAATTCCACCAACGAAAGTGGCTGGGAGTGTGGTGTGTTAATATACTGGTTGCATCATGCTTGCCATGCGAGTATCTCTGGGGAAATAGTGACCACCGGTTTTTTAAAATTTTTGTCTATTCCGCCGGTTTCTCTGGGGCGTTTTCAAACGTTGGAGGCCGCGGGCCTTCCTCCCACTCCTCTTACCTTACTTGCCCAACTGCTCCCTGACATGGGCGCAGACTAATCTCCTCTGTGAGATTATCAAACTAAATTCAGTCTTGAATTGAATAGGTTGCAAAAGTGATTGCAACGAGAAAGAAAAGTTCCCATCTGCAATGTTTTTTATCATATAAGCTTCACTTGCTGACATGCCAATAATCTTAAATGGACCTGAGCATATGACATCCAACTTGTTTTTTCTTCCAATTCCATGGGTATTACAATAGGCAACCCTACCTCCCACATGTCTTTCTTTAAGCGCTGATTAAATATTGTGTCTGTTTCTTTGCACTTATCTTTTATTCAGTGTCATGTCAAATGCCTGAGATTGCAAATCAATCTTAATATTTGCCTGCTGGGTTGGGTATTGTTCTGCAATCTTACCCAAAGATGATTCCACAGTGAATTACAGAATAGGCGTTAGCGCAGCCCTTCTAACATATAAAAGTTCAAACGGCGTTTTCCCTGTCACCATAAAATACCTAGCATTATAAGCGATGGTAACTTAATTCAGATAAATTCTCAAAGCAGAAATTTTCCCTGCTACCAATTTTTTGCAGCATTGCTGCTAGAGTTCCGTTGACTCTTTCTATTATTCTGTTAATTCTAGGCATTAGGGGACATACTCTACACCTCAGATTCCCATCAGTCCATTCATTCTGGATCACATAGGATGAAAAGTTAGTTATGTTGTCACTTAATAGTACTTGCGGGCATCTATGCTGGTATAATACTCGATCCATTAATACTCTTGCCATGCTTGTAGAATCTACTCAGCCTCAAAGTCTTCATCTCAAGCCAACTAGTCAGATGGTCTACCGTGACTATGATGTACTTTACTCCCCCAATACTAACACTCAAGGGTCCCATAACAGTTATTGACACTGTGTGCCATGAGAGCCCATGGCGTACTAGCCAGTATTCCATCACATTCTTGTGCAGCTTTTGGAGTTGACATTCCACGCAACAGTCCAGAAATCCGTGACAACATAGTTGATTGGTTCCCAGTAATAATACTGGCGTATATGTTCCATGTTTTTTTCTTAAGCCACCATGCCCAATGACTTTGTGCGTAGGTTAAATGATTTCTGCTTGTTCTGAGGGTTTAGGGAATAAATACCATTTTCCATCAACTAATTTATATAGCTGTTCGTTCTTCATTTCATTATTCTCCATTGCTTTCTTCAGCAGGGGCTAAATCTCTCAAGGTTCATCCATGTTATTCCCTCCAATCATCCAAATAATTAAATCATTATCTTTATGATACTCAACTTGAATGGCAGGCAATCTCAATAGTCTATTAGCATTCTGATGTGCTACTCCTGCTTGGTGTATGATTTTGGAAAGCTTGTAATTTCAAAGCCCATCCTTCCAGTTATCCCTCTGTTCCTTAAAGTTATGTAACCAGCCTAGAGATGGGTTGTCAGTCACAACTTTAATTGTGTCCCATGAATATACACTCGAAAATTTTTACAGTCATAAAGCACCGCTAGTCACTTGCGCTCTGTCATAGTGTAGTTCCTTTCTTCTGGTGTTAATGTTCTTCTCACATATACCACTAAATGCTTTTCTCCATTGTTATCTACTTGAATTAAAGTGGCACTAATTGTTATAAACAAGGCATCAGTCTTTATGATAACTTTCAGATTAAAATTCAGGTATCTCAGGATTGGACTAGTAATTAGGTATTTATATAACTCGTCAAATAATTCTTGGTCCTCCTCATTCCACATGAATCCTTTTTTGAATCCTTCAATAAATGGAATAATGGTTCAGCGATTTTAGAAAAATCTTTATTGAATTAACAATATTAGATGACCATCCAAGAAGGACTTTTATATCACAAACACTTTTTAAAAATTGACATCCGCATAATGGCAATTATCTTCTGCAGCTGGAGTGCAATATGCTGGAGTTTAACACAAACCCTCAGAGATGCGAGCTCTTTTTTTATATAAAATTTAAAATTTAAAATTTATTTGAGGTAAGCCAACCAGAGGATTGACATTACCAAAACAGAAACAAACTGGAACCACTAACCAACCACCTAAAATGAGCAGCAAGACACATATAAAGGAGCTCTTTCCACTCAGCGTAACTTTCTGAGCAAAATTATATGGATTAAAAAGTAAAACTCAATCGCCCGCCATAGTTTCACTCTGAAATCCTCAGATTCCCCGCTGGCTGCCCCAGTGTGGGGAAGCAGCAAAACTCCCCCGCCATTTTTTGTCCAACAGGAAAACGTGCTCAGACTGGCTCGCCCTATCAAACCAAACCCCTGGAATGATTCATTCCTCCCAAGGATCTTGACACTCAACTCGTTAAAATCCAAGTGTTGCCCCATTGCCCCCTGGTGCTCCCCCAGAGCAACATGTTTTTGGCCTTAGGGTCAAATATGGGAAACTTTTCCCCTACAACAACCAAGCCATTATCAAAATGGCTCAGGTGGTGATGCATTCCGCCGCTTTCATTGATTTCTGCCCCTATAAGGGGTATTTTGATCTTTTCTTCACCTGTGAAGATGATGCCGCCACTGTGTCAACTGTGCCCCTGGTCTTCCAGGGTACTCCGCTCCCAACAACTCAGACCTGGCTCCCAGTAGACAACAATTTGGTGGTTGAGTTCTCTGGTTTGCCCACCCATCTTCCCCATAAGGTGCTCCACCAGGAGCTGATGAAAGGTTTTGCAGCCTATGGCTCCAACCCCATCTTGCAATTTGTGGTCTCAAATGGGGCCACACGCCTCGCTGGGCATCAGGCATATTCCACAATCAGCCAAGAATCAAACAAAATTGCCCCATTGATTCCTTTTGCGCTGCTATCCCCTCTGCCCCAACCATCCGTTCTGGGCCTGCGTCAAGGGTGTATGGAAAATCTGTCCATCCTGTTTCAAGTTGGACCACTCAAAATGCAAGTGACCATCCCTAGCTGCTTCTGATGGCGCTGATTTTTCATCTGCCAGCCACCAATCTTCCACCCACCCCATGCCAGCTTCAGTATGGGGTATGATCCTACCTCCCCTCCCCCAAAGCCTGATGCTGCAGCTGCACCTGCAGCCACCAACCAGCCTCCTCCTCGCCCCAGTGCCACAAACGCTATATCCAATCAAGCACAGGATTGGACCCCAGCTCAAACCCATGAATCTTCCAACAAATCAACTAAATCTCAACCATATGTCAATCCCTTGATTCAATTCAACCAAAACCCATGGAAGTTATTGGATGAAATTGACAAATCAGTTATTATCATTAAAGAACCATCGCTGCAAGTCAACCAGTTCTGTAATGCAGAATGGGATGCAGAATTTCTCCCTCATTTATATGCCCCACAGCCAAATTCTTAATCATTCTACAGCGACCACCAGCTTGCAGTAGAATCAGCTGCCACACCAGATTGTTGTCCCCTCCGAAAAGCTGCCGCCAAATTAGCGGTGATGCTCACAGGAGGTATTCCACCTCTGGTTATCCTCGTAAATCTCACCCAAAAAGTAAAATTGCAATGAATCAATTGCACAAAAATGTCAATGACGCTTGCCAGAACGTGGTAACTGTAGCACGGAATTGTAAAGCTAAGATTACCCAAACCAATATTGCCACATTCGTTAAATTACCAGACGCCCACATTAAAGCCAAAAAAGCTTTAGCCAAATATATTACTGACATTTTCATAGTTGGCAATTGCTTGGAAGTACTAATCATTAGAGATATTGAACCACATGCTGCTGATGCCCTGACGCCCTTGCTATCCACCTTGATATGTACCCTACTTTGGGATGAGGAAGCTGCTGCCAAAGATGAGCCCCTGATCCCCCTCCCCTTCTGCCATGGAGGGATGAGAGGTCTCTGCTCCCCACCTGGTTGGTTGTTTTGTTTGGTTTGTTTCATTCAATCCTCTCATTTGGGCGTTTAGTTTGATTCAATTAGTTATGTTGTTTTTGTTTTAGTTTAAGTTTGGTAATGTCCATCCCCTGGTCAGCTTATCTCAGTTAAATAAAAAGAGACACATAAAAAGGATGAAAAATTAACCTATCAGGTGTCACAGAAGCGAGCCACTTATCCCACCAAAGCAGAGGGGGATGAGGGTTAGGTGGATTATTGATTTCAATTTCAGTAATGAAGAGGCGGATCAAAGCTGAGAGCAAGGGAGTCAGGGCATCTGCAGGATGAGGTTCAAGGTGAAATAGATAGTTGTTGAAATCGTCATTGACATTTTGGGCTGGAGCCTAGCCTCCATGAGTTCAGCAACAAGGTGTTCCACTTGGATTCAGGTACCGGAAAGTTGGGCAAATTTCATAATGTTGGCTCTGGTGATGCATGTAATTGGGGAAAATTTGACCTGTTCAGTGACATTCTTGACAGCAGTGATGGCAGTCTCAGTTAGGCATTTGATTACCTCTTTTGCTACCTCAGGGAAATTGGGAGAGAATTGTTGACATGTAGCCCTTCCTTAAATTCAGCAACTGAGAGTGCCACAGCATAGTGGAGATGGTGACTATCAGGTGAGGCCACCGCGGCCTCAGCAAGCTGATGGTCACTCAGGAAAAGAGAAGCGGTGAGTTTGGGGACATATTTCTTAAGCGGGAATGGGGCATTGAAGTCTGAAGGTAGATAAGGTTCTAAATTAATTGGAAAGTCTGGAGGTGGGACAATTTCACCCAATTTGGTTACTTCATCCAATAAGTCCCATGGATTTTCTTGAGTGGGATTGAGTCATTTACGTGGCTGTGTTTGGGTAATTTTTGGGGTGGGAAATTGGTTGGATTGAGTTTGGGTCCAAACCTGATCCTGATTGGCTATATTGTGAGAAAATTGGCCAGCTTGGGTCTTAGTTACGCAAGTTGTTGATTCAATGAGCGCTTGGCTGGGGGGTGAGGGCAGCCAAAATCCCCACTTGAAAGCTGTAGGTGTGGCCTCTTGAGTGAGTTTAGCAGTTTTCACATTAATTAAACTTTATTGACATGCCTTTTTGGAATGGTTCAATTCATGACAGATGGGGCACACAGTGCAGCCGTTATCAATGTGAGCCCAAAAGAAGTGGTCTGGTGCAGATGGGATATAGGCACATGGTGAGATGTGCTGGTCAATGGTTGGCTGGTGAAGTGTAATGGTGGCCATTGCCCCAAGTGCCGCAAGGCGTTCAGTACCTCTCCGGTCAAGGAAGTGGAGGATGGGGTCTGTGCCATAAGTGGACAGCCCAGATATCAACTCCTCATAAAGCGTTTATGGGGGAAGGTGTGAGGGAAGGTTTGCAAAGGACACCATGATTATGGTATCATTGGGGAGGCATGAACGGGTGGTGGTAATGGGAGTTTTATATAAATTAGGGGCGTTGCTGCTGCTGCAGCCGCGTCCTCTTCAGTGGGGAATCCAATATCAAAATAGCCCTTGTAAGCGCGGAAGTCAATAAATCCCATTGGTGCAAAGGTGGACATTTCCAGCTCAATTATCGCTTTGTTGGTGTATGGGAAGGGATGTCCATACTCAATGCAGAGGCAAAAAGTGAATATTGGAGTGGGGTAGGGAAAGGGGTGGGGGCAGGTTAGTTGGACTTGCATGAGGTGTAATACTAAGTCCCTTGAAGGGACAAATCATCCTGTAGCATTTGGTGTGCTGGATGAGCCAGTCCACACACATTTTCCTGCCAGGCGATAAATGCTATTAGGTGGAGCACCGCTGCCCCATATTGGGTCAGCAGGTGGTGGATCTGAGGACATGAAATGAGAAATTGGTCGGTGAGGTGGTGGTAAAATTAACTGGCTTATTTTCAAAGTTGCTCAAAAGTGGTGTCAAGCAGAAAGAGTTTTGCAGCTATTCTTCAAAGAAATGGCATTTCCTCATTTTAATTTTAGACTCTCTGTTGGTAAATGCTTAAACACTTCACCAAGTGCTTCAGGTTATTGGTGAATGTCCTTCTAAATATGTTGATATCATTTAAGTATATCAAAACTTAAGACAAAATTCAAATCACCTAAGATATAATACATTGCCTCTGGAATGTCACCAACGGTTGCACAATTCTTGGGTCATTCTGGTCATCTGGTACAACCCCTGTGTGGTAATTTCATATTCATCTAGAACTTCCTTTGGCAAATATATCTGCCAATTTCCTGTGAAACTAGTCCATTACTAAAAATACTTGATTTCCCCTAGGCGATTGAGTGCGTTGTCAATCCTTAGAAGCAGATATGAATCTTTTTTTAGTAATTTTATTCAATCTTTGGTAAACGATCACCATGAAATTTGATCCATCCTTTTTTTACTTCAGAATCAGACTTTCCCATGGACTTGATGATGGAATGAAGATCCAAATCTCAACCAACTTGCTGATATATTTGCTGACTACTGCTTCAGCAGCCCTAGACTGGTAGACAGGTCACATTCATTTTGGAGGTTATTTCCCAGTATTGACCTTATATATCACATTTTTAGTGAATCAGAGGTTTCTTATCATGGGAAAATATCACCCAATATTTTTAAATAATCATAGCACTTCTTCTTGCTGTTGTTCTGATTAATCAGACAGTTGCTCATTATTGACTAGTATGTTACACTTTCAGAAACATTACTGTTAATCCCATTTTGGTTAAAATTTCAAATTCATGAAATTCTCTTATTTCTTACTTCAGGTTCCAACGCAAAAATGTGATGGAATTTTTTTCTTTTTGGATTTCACCCATATTGGTCAGTTGGACTCTTATTTCTTCATGACCAGGCATATTATACCTGACACTACCCATGGCTCTAGTATCAATTTATCCCATGGGCCAATGACTTCTCTATATAATTGTTCCTTGATTTCTATCATAAACCCTGTGTTAGCTATTAATTGCATTCCCAGTAAAATGATGTTCATCTTTTCTATCTGCAATGGTATCCCATGGTTCTTGAGTAGCTTCTTTGCCATTTCGCTAATTTTTTTGTCCAACCAACTTGGACTGGATGTAAATTATGCCATAGTTGTAAAATAAGATTACAAAAGTATCCTTTTTTGCCATCGGAATCTATCCTCTCTGCTGATATACCAATGTCAAGGTTTGCCCCAAAATTGTTAGGGTACTCTCCTCAATATTACACTTAGTACCATAATTTATCAGTAAATCCATCCCAATGAGTATTTCATGCTTTTGATTATCTAACTCTATGGTGGAGCTGATGCTACCATATAATTAAACTGAAGTGGTAGTGCATTTTATGCTACACAACATATTGTTTAACCTGGTCTGACAGTTCCATACTCCTCCAGGTGCTCTAAATCTGGAAAAATCTTTATTCATTTTATCACTAAGTTGAAATGATATTAATGGCAACTGTTATATATTGCCATACTCTTATGCAATTAATTATAATGTCCACATATGTACACTCAGAGTATTGTAATAAAGTATTTACTGAGTGAATAGTGGCATCATTCACTGAATTAGAGAATATTAAATAAATTTCCTAATAAATCAGGAAAAAAGTCCCCAATAATGCTATTAGGAGAGATATGTTTGCTTCATCAAGTCTCATCCTAAGTATTCATTCATGCTTTCAGCTATTCTTATCTTTTTTTCAACTGATAACGTATGGCTGAGCAACTTCTTTCTCTAATGTGAGGTTATGCTCCTTAGCTTTTGCTCAGGTAATTGCGTTTACATCCAAATTACCTGGTAGGGAATATCAGGTTAATTTCTACATAAATAAATCAGAAATATCAATGCCATTGTTCAATATTTCAGGGGGAACATGTTTGATCACAGTGCTAGATTGTTCCCTATCTAGACCTCTAGACCTTTCTAAATAATGTTGACCAGATTCCTTTTTTGCTTGTACTAAATTAAATCGTTCTCTTACCTTCTTATCCTGACATTGAGCAATTATGTGCCCAAGTTTTCAACATTGGTAGCAGCAGATTTGAGTTCTGTCTGCTCATTTCTTTTATTCAGACTTATTTCCCAGTATAACTTATTTCTGTTATTTCTATTGGGCCCAATGAATTTCACAATATCCTGAGTTTTATAAGGTCTGTTTTAAAATGTTCAATCAGGTTCTTTAAATGTCGCTGCTAGTATCTTAAGATGATTTAACATCTGTTGTGTAGAGGTCTGGTTTACAAGTACTGACGCCATAATGCAATGCAAATCTCTATAAGGTCAAAGCGCCGTTTACATTGCTATGCATGCATCAAAATCTGATAGTACTTTTGCAATTGCCAGGATTTGAAATTCCTGGTAAAATTGGTCAGTGAAAGCCGCCAATGGTTTAGTCCTTTCTAAACTGGATCTCTATAAACTCCTGTTTATGGTTGGAATCAAGTAGGACTACTAACTCAGTCATAATAGCTTCCTTGGATTCGCTGTATGTCCAATTGTCCTTGTTAAGATGGGGCAATGCCAGATTTTGACAATAGTTGTTGTCAGATTTGAGCACTGGTACTTTTAGTGATGAGTGCCAAATAAAGGTTATGGGTGGCCCGCTTTGGCTCTTCAGTTAACTGCATACATAGTTGGTATGTGCTGTGATTACATCATTGATAGTAATTGATTAATGATGGGTATTAATAGTAAAAAAACCCTTACTATAGCTAAGCTCTCTAAAAAACCAAGTTGAGTATTAAGTCCAACGCTACACAGGTGCTTGACCTTCCAACCTTTGAAGGTATCTCCAGAATTGCAGGGAACTTCTCTTCCAGTCCTCTCTCTTTTCACAGATTTGTAAAAATCTTAATAGTCAATTACTTCATACAAAAAATCTAATCTTTAAACTCCTATCCCAACAGTAAACTATATAATTGATCTATAAAAGTCTTAAACTACAAAAGTAATTGCGCTATATTTATCTGCTCTAATTACTTGAAAAATTGGGGAATTTATAGGGAAATCCAGTGATTAACTCTTCCAATGTCGCCTCACTGGGCAACGGTAGCCATTGCCAGTGGATTAGCACTCTGAGATTGCACCCATGAGGACCCTCCTCATTTGCCTAGTCAGATTGCACTGTTGACCAAATTGAGACCTCTCCATGCTCAATTGAGAAGTGCCCCACAATCTTCATTCAACCTCAGCGGAGTACCCTATTTAGGCTAGCCTGCTTAGTTAATGGGA
The DNA here is from genome assembly GCA_022478985.1 of Massospora cicadina. NCBI lineage: Eukaryota > Fungi > Entomophthoromycota > Entomophthoromycetes > Entomophthorales > Entomophthoraceae > Massospora > Massospora cicadina. The sequence continues at coordinate 42,466 of JAKSZP010018517.1, forward strand.
CCTTTACCCATCAACGGCAGGTTGCATTGCCTATATGGTTAAACTGTGAGTTACTACCAGAAGCATTGCTTATGCTTCAATAACTAAACATAAATTCTCAAGTCAAAGCAACAAACCCCAATCAAATAATATAATTAAATTACCAATTATATAATTGACAATAAAATCATAAAGTAAATACATTGTTGAGGATCATCTCTGAAAAACTGAATTAATTTGATGGAACAAAATCCCTGTGGATTAGCTGATATTTGTTAAGTGTTTTTCCCCAAACGACAGTTATCACTAAGATGGTAACTCACACATCCACTAGAGATTCTCATCCCCTAGTGGACAATCAGCTATGTTTTAAGCTAATTGGCTGTGTAATATGTGTATATCAAAATTCCAACATATCCCTTGCTTGACTAGATTACCCAGTGAAAAGTAAGAACTTGGGGTAAAGGATGCCACCTTAGCCAGAAGCATCATTCTTCAGTACAATTTCAGTGTAGCTAATTATGTCCTGCACCCAATGCTCACATGCCCCTCTTTGGCAATGTGGCCCAACTTTCTTGTTTATTACTTGCTGCCACCTCTCCCAAGAGCGATACCATGGCATCATGCCATGCTAGGACCTAGTCAGTTGTTCTTGCTGATATAAGTTCTGGTCAACCTGTACAAACCCCAGGATGGGTTCCCAATGAATCCTCGCCATTTAACCTGTAATAACCCAAGGACAGGTTCCAATGACTCCTCATCATTCATAGATCCTCTCAATCAGCTTTTCTAAGTCCTGTACTAGTGCCCCAGGAATACTCATCGTGGACCCTGTTTCAACTCATTATGGTCCTACCAATACTTTTCATAGGGACTCTTCCCAGAAGATCTAGTTTCAGCCCATCCTGATCCTGCCAACAACAACGCGGTTTACTGTTTCTGTTGAACTTCATCACTATTCTCCTCGCAGTACATCCCCCTTCTCCCCACTTAACAATGTAAGGTGGGATCTTCTAGATCTTCTTGGCCATGGCAACAAAAAAACAATAAAAATCAATAATTTATAAACTTTCATTTTTATTTTTTTTTTTCTTTAAAAATTATTTTCTTATACTATTTCTTATAAATTTTTTATCTTATTATCATTTTTCATATTTTCCCTTATTCTCTCGTTATTTTTTTCTTTTAAGTCCAATACTTCAAGTTTATAGCATGGACTATATTTACTATATGACCATCCACAATGTTCTTATAGTCAGTCGCCAACTTAGTGATAGTCTCAAATGGACCCAAATATAGGGCGTCCTTCTTTTTCTACTGAACCCATGGGTATCACAACAGGCTACCATATTCCACATGATATTATACCAACACTGGGCGATTCTTGTCATCTGTTTTCTTTGCTTTGATCATCTTCTTCAGCATCATATCAAATGCCTGATATTGTAACTCAATTAGAAATATTAGCCAGTCATGTTAGGTAATATTTGGCACTCATCCCTGAAGCTGGTTCAAAGACAGAATATAGAATTGGTGGCAAGGTGGCCCTTTATCCATATAATAATTTAAAAGGCGTGTTTCTTATCACCAAATGATAACTGATGTAATAGGCAAAGGTAATCAAAATCAGATAGGTTCCATAAGTGGAAGTTCTTTATGACTAACTCCTCAGCATTGCATCTAGAGTTCCATTAACTCTTTCCACCATTCCATTATTTCTGGGAGGAGGTAATGTACACCACTCCTTGGATTCCCATTAGTTTGTTCAACCTTGGAATCACATAGGATGTAAAGTTGGTCACATTGTCGCTTAGTAAAACTTTTGGGCATTCTTGCTGGTATACACTTGGTCCAAAATAAATTTCGCCATGCTCATGACATTCATTCTGCTTATGGCTTTTGTTTTAAAAATCTAATTAGATAGTTTATCGCCAATAAGATGTACTTTACGCCCACAAAACTAACATTTAAAGATTTTATAATGTCTATGGACACCATATGCAATGCAAAACTAGGGCGTACTAGTCTGTATCCTGCTACATTCTTGTGAAGCTTATGGAGTTGGCACTCCATGCAACAGGCCATATAATAAATGACATCAGAATAATTTATTCCCAGTAATAATACTAGCGAACATGGTTCATAGTTTTTTAGGCCACCATGGCCAATGACTTTCTGTGCGGCTTTGATGATTTATGCTCATTCTGATAGTTTAGAAAATAAGAACTGTAGTTGTCAATATAAACATAGTTGATCATACTTCAATCCAGTATTCTCCATTGCTTTCTTTAGCACTTTTTGAAATTCTTAGGGTTCATCCCCAATGTTCTTTTTGATCAACCGTTGGATTAACTCATCAGTTTGATGATATACAACATGAATAGAAGGTAATCATGACAGTCCATCAGCACTCTGATGCGCTGCTTTTAATCTGTGGATAATTTCAAAGTCATGCGCTTACACTTTCAGACCAGATGTGCCAGTCATCCCTCTGGTTCCTTAATGTTATGTAAACCTACAGGGAAAGTAGTCAGTTATGACTTTAAAGTGTGTTTCATGTATGTAAACTTAAAATTGTTTTCAGGCATTGATCACTGCCAGGCACTTGCTCTCCATAACAGTGTAGTTCCTTTCCAATGTGTCAGTGTTCTGCTTAAATATTCCAACTGATGCTCTTCCCCATCATCACCACTTTACTTAAAATGGCACCAAGCCATTAATGAGGCATTTGTCTGAATAATAAATTCCTAATTAAGAATCAGTTATTTTAGTAAAGGGATACTCATTAGCTATTTTTGTAGTTCATTGAATGATTTCTGGGCTTCATTGTTCCACTTTAATCCTTTTTTAGATCCTTCAATAGGTGGAATATTTGGCTAGTAATTTCAACAAAATCCTTGATAAAAGGGAAATAGTATCTGACCATCTCCAGAAAACTTAAATAATCTAATGCTCCTTGAGTCAAGATCTGCTGGGTGGTCTCTATTTTAGCGTTTGCAGCTGTAATCCACCAGAGTATATTACAAACATCAAATATTAAGCTCCTTTCTAAAGAATTGGCAATTTATCAGATTAATTTTTAGATTTGCTGTTGCTAGCCGCTTGAATACTTCCTAAAAATGCTCCAAGTGGTCATTAAATATCCTGCTGAAGGTGATACTTATTTAAGTATTTCAGAACCTAAGATAACTTTCAATCACTCAATCTTGAATCTATGCAACATTTTAAATTTATTGCGGGAAGGCTGACCATGGGATGGACACTTCCAAAATTGACCTGAACGAGACAACACTTAGTAACAGGGAAGGCACCCCAGAGAAGCGATGCTATCTCTTGTTGCCAGCGGGAACGCCACTTATGGGGAGGGGGAGGGAACGTGTGAAGGGGCCGTAGCCACAATTGAACACGTGTGGAGGAAGGGGTCTGATTTGATGAACCAAACTGGGAACCAGGAGGATACCAGCTGTTGGTGGCGCGGTGGGAGGTATCCAAATATCCACGCTTGAAAGTGGTCCATCAAATGAGACTGGAATCTGTGAACAGCTTCTGGAAGGGTGGGGATGGAGCCTGCGATGGCATCCAAGATAATTGTGTGGATGGTCCACATGGCGATTGCAACCATCAGAGCATAGAAGGAGGGTGGAAGGGGGAGGCCGTTGATAAAGCAAAAATATCTCTTGACAGACTGAAGGGATGTGTTTGATTCTGGCCCAGTAGACGTTGAACTTCGCGCCATATCACTTTAGAATTAGGACACTTCTCCAGGCGGTGGAACAGTGTTCCATACTGGCCGCACACTACACAGGATGAGTGTAAAGCGTTAGAGCGCTCATCTGTATGGTACACCCGCCTCAGGCAGCGCCACACATGGGAGCGGATTTGAGGCTGCAACAGAGGATGGTGAGCGTATTTCCAGATGGTTTTTTGGGTCTCAATGGAGTATGGGATGTCCATCATGTCCAGGTAATCCACCCTGGATAGGACATGGGGCCGTGTGGGGATCATGCCATCATGGATGGTTAACCCCTGTACCTCTTGTGTAAACTGAGGAGAGGGGCGGCCTCTTCAGGTTGTATGTCCGCTAATACAAATTCTCCACTCAGTGCTCCGCATGGAGAGGAGGATTCATTTGTAGTGGGTTTTAGTACTGTGAGGAGCTGTGGCCGATGGGTGTGAAGCCATGTATTTCATCAGGGAGTGGGGGTTCGATGGATTGTTGAGGCCCAAGGCGCGGGAGAAGTTGGAGCAAGCCGCTTGGGACCAGTGTTGGGAGGGGAGTGTAGGGGCGGTGATGGCCGCAATCCAGGTACCCAAGATCTTGGCCGCATGGGCTCTGAAGTCAAGCAGGCTCATTCCACCATGATGATAAGGGCCAAACATGACTTCTAACTGTACTGGTGGAGAGTGACCTGACCAAAGCCATCCTTGCAGCAGGGCATGCAATGATTTGAAGAAGCTTGGGGAGAAGGGGATGGCGTGGGCTCCAAACCAGACTTTGGAGAGGAGCATAGAGCTGGCCAAAAGGACCCTGCCGGTGAGGGAGGTAGGGTGAGCTCTGAGGGAGGCGATGCGCTTTGTCACGTTATCTAGAATAGGACTCTTTATTACTGCTGATGCATATCCACCTGCCTCCATCCACATGCCCAGATGGTGGACCAGCCCTATGGTAGGGCGTGGCATGAAGGGGAGCACCAGTGGGGCGGTGCGGGGTGAGCTGGGAGGGTGAGCGCGTGTGTGAGCAGATGGGCTGGGCTGGGCACTGATTGCAGGGGCCCAGCAGTTTTGAGATCGACCAAGGAGGATGATTTCAGTTTTGGAGGCGTTCAGTGCAGCGTTACTTAACCGAGAATACTCCTGGATGAGAGCTTCAAGTGCGCGTGCATCTTTATTATTTGATACCCCAACTACACAGTCATCTGCAAACGCCATCATCTTGACTGGGGCTTGGCCTGGCACATGGACCCCAGTGAGTTGGGCATTCACATTTCGAAGTAGTGGGTCAAGGCTGAAGTTGTATAAGAGTGGGCTAATGGGGTCCCCTTGTCGTAAGCCCCTTTGAGGGCGGACTACTTCCATTAGGAAGCCAGGGCCACGCACTGCCATTGTTGCAGATTCCGTGAGCAGCATTACCCAGTTGATGAAGCGAGGGGGTAAACAGAATTGATGGAGGCAGGCTCTGAGGTATTCCCAGTTTACTCTATCAATGGCCTTCTGTTAGTCCAAGAATATAAGTGCCCCAGAGGCTGTGGACTGGCATGCGTTGGCCATAGAGTGCATGTTGTCCCAAATCGACCTTCTGGGTATGAAACCAAATTGTTCTGGGGAGATGGTGGCAGAAGCTATAATCCCTAAACAGTTAGCCATGATTTTTGTTAAAATTTTTGTATCCGTGTTAGTTAAAGAAATGGGGCGCCAGTTGGCTAAGTCTAGCTTGTCCCTTTTCTTGAAGAATGTGATGGTGAAGGCCTCTTGTCCTCCTGGCAGGAGGCGCGTTTCCAAAAGGCTTTAGTTAAGTGAGGCCAACAGTAGTGGGGATATGTATTTGAAGTACTTTTTGTAGAATTCATATGGAATGCCATACGGGCCTGGGCATTTTTGGTTTGGTGCACCGCGGATGGCTGTCCATAATTTGTTTGGAGTAATCAAATTCATTAATTCCGGATATCAGGAATAGTGCGGATGTGGGCTCAGTTGAAAATTCTGCCACTTCAGCCAGCTGAATTGGATCAGATTGGTACAACTTGAAGTAATACTTTTGTATTTCAATTGTCACTTTGGCTGGCATATCCGCGATGATATCATCCAATCTTCGCACCTGTGTGCAGGTTATGCTCTGGCGTAGTGCAAAAAAAAATTTAAAAAAATATGAAGTGCACTTGTCACCTTTTATGATGTGTTTAGCCCTGTACTTAACACAAACCCAATGTTTGTGTTGCCTTTTGAGCGCGTTGAGGTGGGCGGCTGCCTCTGCCCACTTCTGGCCCCATGCAGAGCTGTATCCTGTAGCTGGGATGTTGGACTCCAGGTGTGCCAACTCTGTCAGAGTGTGAAAAATGACAGCTGATGTGGCTCGTGAGCATCTGGAGGAGAGGTGGTGAGAGTGGCGGATGGTATCTTCTTTGAAGGTTGCCCATGTGGAAATGGGGTCTGCGCAAAACGGTGCAACAAACTCTTTTGCCAAAGTTGCTGATTCCACCCAAGTGAAAAATCCTGGTGATGCAAGCTTGAGGGGCGGATTCTACACCAATGTGGGGCCTTAGCCACTGTGACAGGTAGGTGGTAGGTTATCGAGACCAGTTGGTGGTCAGAGAATTCCATTTTTGTTGTTTTGAAGTGGGATATGTGGGGTTGGAATTTCGCCAGTGTAAGGATAAGGTCAATGCAGGACATGGACCTTAATTGGCTGTTGTGGACGTGGGGGCGCATCATGTTCTTGAGCAGTGGGGCTTGCTGTGGCAGCGCATCCATTAACCCAAGGGTGGCCTTTAGAATGCAAAGTTCAACATGACCCTGGGCGGCATGGGAGGAGGAAGGCCACCGGTCCATTGGTGTGTTTAGCCAACAGTTCATGTTGCCGACTAGGAAAGAGTCTGGGGGTAGCGGGAGGGCTTTGACCGATGAAAAAAATTCCTGACACTCGCATGCACCATATGGGGCATAGATGTTGATGATAGTGTGTACCACGTCAGCCCACGAGAAAGTGACAATGAGGGCTCAGCCCTTGAGGAAGGATTCTGACGATAAAAATTTTAAAATTGTTTTTCTGAACTAGCACCCCACAGTGCTCTGACCAAAAGGATAGGGATGGGAGGAGCATGGTTTTCCAAGCTTCCTTGGAACCTCATGGACAGTGGGACTCCTGGATGGCCAGGATATCCACGGGTAAATTTTGTTGTAAAAAACTCTGTTTCCTAGCCCAGGATGGTGAGGCCTTGAGTCCAGCAATATTCAACGCCCCTAAAGTAAAGATTTCTCCCATTGCACCTTAGGTGCGAGGGGGTGGGCACCTGGGCCCACTAGCCTCCTCTAGATCCCCATGGGCCTTCACAGCAGCGCGGGTGTTTGCAGCAACGCTATCAGTAGTTTTGTTAATTTTAGCAGAAAGGTTTGCGTTGGCTTTTGCCTTCACTTTTTGTTTCCCCGATGTCGGACAAATTTTTTGCAATGTGGATGAGTTTGGTGCACCGTTGAGCAGGTCAAAAAAAAATTTTCAGGTAGGATGGGCCCCAAGTCAGTTTCAACTGGAGCTTGGTTGCAACGATTGGGTGAGATTGAGTCCCCCATTGGATCCTCATATTGGGTGGCCCATGCAGCCTAGGCTTCCCAAACTGATTGGTTGATGGATTCCCAATTTGCTTCCACCGTGAAGGTTTTGATGTCCTCCTGGCGTTGGGAGTGAGGGATAGTGGTGGTGACTTTGGCCGCTTCCTTGGCTGCGGCCCTGCAGGCCTTCTTGGCCTTCTTCCGCTCTTGTGGGGAAATAGGCTTTACCAGTATGTAGCAACCTTGTGCTCCCCACGGGAAAGCCTCTTTGGTGCTTATGGTTGGTTCATAGTGCGCCTCTCCGCTGGCCATGGCCACCAAGGGGTGCTCTTGGAATGCGACGCCCTCCTTGGTGGGGCATGCATGTGCCTTATGGCCAAACACGTCACAGTGGGTGCAGATGGGGGGCGCGCTGTCCATGGTTACCCGGAAAGGGTGGGTGGTATGCCCTTCAATATTAATAAAAGTGGAGTGCAGGATCTGGGTTAGGTCCTTTGCGATCCCCTCAGTTGGGGTCAGAACTGCGATGGCTTTGCCAGTGCACAGGTGTGGCATCAGCGTAAAGCGTTGCATTTCAAAAGATTGTATTTCGCCATAGATGGTGAGACCATCTTTCAGGTGTTGCTCCAAAATGTCACGTTTTACCAAAGTAGGCAAAAAGTTGAACGTGGGGAAATTTGGTTGGATTTTGTCCATCTAGTGCATTTTGTTTTGATGACCCATTGCCCTTCAGGGAGGTCAATCACTACATGCACCACAGCAGCCTCATCTGCTGCCTCCTTGTTTTCAAAACCTAGGTCCAGCCAACTGCGTGACATGGAGTGAGGTGCAATGTACACTGCGGTCAGGAAAAAAGTGTGCACATCCCCGCAAAATTTTTCCCATAAAGCCATTTGTTGGATGTCCAGAAACACGCGGACTCTGTATTCCACTGATGAAAGTGGCTGGGAGTGCGGCGTATTGATGTACTGGTTGCATCGTGCTTTCCAAGTGAGGAATTCTGGGGAAATAGTGACTGCCAGTTTTTTTAAAAATTTCTATTCCACCGGTTTCTCTGGGAGCGTTAACAAACGTTTGAGGCTGCAGGCCTCCCACCTGCTCCTCTTACCTTACTTGCCCAACTGCTCCCTGACATGGGCGCAGACTAATCTCTTCTGTGAGATTATCAAACTAGATTCAGACTTGAATTAAATGGGTTGCAAAAGTGATTGCAACGAGAGAGAAAAGTCTCAATCTTGAATCTATGGCCCTCTGGGATGTCATCAGCACGTTGCAAAATCCCTGGGCATTCCCAGTTTGATGAAACGCCTTGTTCTATAATTATTGCACATTTTTCTTGATCTTAATTTAGTAAATTTATTTGTCAAAACCTCAAATTTAAGTTTTCATTTATAAGTACTTTACTCTGCCCTAGGCGTCAAGTGTGTCATTGGTCCTTGGCAGCAGATAGGTATCCATTTTAATGATTTTATTTGATTTACAATAATCAATCACCATGCAATTTGATCCATTCTTTTTCTTTACAATTAGGATAAGACTCAATCACTAACTTGACAACAGAACAAGGAGCACATGCTCTACTAATATGCTATTTCTTTGCTAACCATAGCTTCAACAGTCCTAGATGGTGGACTGGTCGCATTCTTATTGGCAGATATTCCCCAGTGTCAACCTTATGGAGCACATTTTTACGCATCTAAGGTCTTGGTCATCTTGATCAAATATTACTGATATTTCTCGAATTTATTGAGCACCTCCTCTTTCTGCCATTTTGATAGATTATCCAGTTGCTCCCTATTTACCAATACATTGACATTTTTGGCAATATACACTGTTAATCCCATCTAAGAAAACATTCTTAAATCATTGATATCACTGAGTTCCGCCATTGGGATCAAATGCAAAAATCGCAATGTCTTGGTTCTTTTTGAATTTCATCAGTTTTTACCAGAATGGCTAGGAATATCCTTACTTCTCCATGACCCAGCTTAATAATCTCTGGCGCTACCCATGGCTTTATTCTTGATTTATTCTATATGCTAATGACTTCTCCATATAAATGTTCCAAAAATTTGATTATAAACCCTGTGTTACCTATAATTTGTGCTACTGGCGGAATGGTGTTCATTGTTTTCATCATTAATGGTATCCCACAATTCTTTAATATTTCAACAGCATTTTCCTCCTTTTTCATCCAATTATTATGTACTGAATAGGTTAATGCCGTTATTGTAAATCAAATTTACAAAATTTATTCATTTCATCATTGGAGCTTCTCCTTTACATTGATATACCAAGGGAAGAGTATCCTTAAAGTTGTCATAGTATTCCCCTTAAAATCAAACTTCACACCAAACTTTATCAGAAATCGTCCCAATGAGTATGTCATAATTTTGATTAGCCAACACTATGGTGGGAGCTGATACCACCAGCAATCTGAACTGAAGTGTTAGTGCAATGTGGGCTCCACATGATTGATGATATCTGGTACAGCGGTTCCATAATCTTTTCAGTGCTCCAAATCATTTAAATCTTCATTGGATCACTAATTTGAACAAAATGCTATTGATGGGCGTTCCATTGTCAATTATCACCTGTACTCCTATTTAATGACTAGAATGTCTTAATATACTTTCAGAGTATAGCAAAAAAGGTGTTTACTGAGTGTATAATGGCATTATTTGCCAAATTGGGAGTATGAATTAGTTGCATGGATTTTAGGGGAAAATTCCTTGATCACACAATAGATAAGAAAATGTTCGCCTCATCAAGTTTTATCTTGAATAAACTCTTCAATTCTTTCAGCAGATTTAATATCTTTCTACTATCTGTCAAGCTTATGGCTGAGAAAACTCCTTTAAAATTTTGGGTTTGTCCCCTTTGCTTTTGCTCAAGTAGTTGCGTTGACAACCAAATTGACCACCTGCTAAAGTGGATAAGGTGCGTCATCTTTTACAAATAAATCAGAGGTATTGAAATTATTATTGATTATGTCAGGGGGAACAGGATTGACACCAGTACTATATTGTCCCTTATCTATACTTATGGTACTTTTTATGACTCTGTACTGGTTTCTTTTTCTTAGTCTGAACAAAACTAACTCGTTCCTTTGTCTTCTTACCCTGACACTAAGCAACTACATGCCCAAGTATCCACATTAAAAACAATGTATTGGTGTTCTATACGCTCATTTATGTCCCTTATTTTATTTCCCATTACAACTTGATTCTCAGATTCCTTGTTGGTTTCAGCAAATTTTAATATCATGAGTTTTCATATGAATCACTTTGGAGATTCAATTGGGGGCTTCAAACGTTGTCTTTAACATCTTTAGATAATCCACCATCTGAGATGTAGAAATTTGGTTCACCAGTGCCAATGCCATAATTTGATGCAGTTCACAGTGGGGCTGAAAGTGCCGCTTGCATAGCAATTCATGCATCAAAGTCCAATAGTACTTTTTCCTCATCCAGGATATGTGACTCCTGGTAAACCAGTTGGAAAAACCAGCCAAGATCTCGTCCTTTCTGAATTGTATGCCCATAAACACTTATTTGCGGCTGGCCATTCTAGTAGTACTTCTGAACTCAAGCATAATCTCTTCCTTTGCTTCTGATTATGACTAATTAACCCTGTTAGGATGGATCGTCACCATATTTTAGAAATTGGTTACTAGACAGTTCATTATGATTACCGCTTTTTTGATGGTCCTCATATCCAAAATTGTCATTTCAAAAAGGTGGAAAAATGCTTGTGCTTTATCCTTGTGAAATGCAGGAAAACTTGGGATATTCCGAAATTCTTCTGTCACTCCACTGGCAGGGTATCCTGTCTAACAACCTGATTAACCATAGGCGTTGCTTTGGGAGTTATCTCCACCATTACAAAAATGATTTAAGAATATTTCTCAATGGGGTTATCTTCCTGACTAAGTTTTGTGCATAATATTATTGGCTTCATTTAACTCCAGTTGAGCACACTTGCACTTGTATTTTCTAGCTTCTCAAAATGCTTCAACATTCTTGCCATATCCTTCTGAACCTGGAAAAGCATTCTCTGTCTGCTCACGTTCAGTTTTTTGGAATAAAATTCCTTGATAAATTTGTCCTCCTTTTTCTTCAATAAGCAACTTTACCTCAGAGGATATTGTCAGCCAATCAACCTTAATTGGGTGAATCCTCTACAAGGGGTCACGTCCAAGTAATATTAAGTTATTACTGGATGCTGAATCAAGCTCCTCATATTTTAGTTGAGCTATATTGAAGCTTCATTGATAAACCTAATAATCTAATGGTATAGTAATTTCCAGCAACTTATGGCAAGTATATCAATCAAAAAATTATTAATTTATTACCTAAATAGGTCCAAATTGACACTGGCGACTTAGGATGAGGATGTTGAGATTTATTATAATATTAATTTGTGATAACGGCGGAATACCAGTTAGAAGCCAAGATTCAAACATATAATCATTTAGGGATTTACCAGCGACTTATGCTGAGGATAGCAATCTTGCAGATGAAATGCCAAGCTTTCCAAAAATTGAGCAAATAATAAAGTTTCCACCACTATTATGATTTACTAGCCTAAAACTATTGGGGATTGTTCATGATAGTTATTTGAGTATTATGATTACCAACAACTAAAAGCCAAGGATAACCAATCCTTTTATTAATTTAGTACTTATGAATTATTATTAGTCTATCACCGACTAATGCCTAGATTTTTCTTAAGCTGGGCCTCTATTACCTAGTAACCTCCCTCTCACTTTTAGCCTTTGATTTACTATAAATACACGGGGTTTTTATTCTAATAGATACCTTTTACTTTACTAGCCTTAATCTTAATTTTAGTTTAAATATTCCCTCTCTAACAAGGGTCATGGCTGGCAAACTTAAGGGGGAACTTTGTCCCTCTTTCTCTTGGGCAGCATGATATACTAAGCCTACCGCATCTGCTCTACTGTTGGGATTCTGTGCTGGCACCATGAGAGCACCCCAAGCAGCCACAAATCTTAAGATTGGTTCTCAAAACAGTGGGCCCTGTATACTCCTGAGTTTTCAATCTTTACCCTTGAGAAGAAATTTCTTTCTTGCACAGGGAGAGCTCCAAAGAAGCTGTACAAAATGTTGGGCAATACCTCCAGGGTGCATAGGAAGCTCTGAACCTAGAACTTAGGTTAAGTTCCGATGTTCTGCTGCTCAACCATGGATTCTAGAAAATCCGTCCACTCCCTCACTGAGCCCCCTAACGCACTCTTTCCGTGGTCAATCACCAATTCCAGCTACCAACACCAATGAGCTTTCTGGGGCCAATCCCTACTGCAGTCCAACCTGAACCTGCTGACCCCCCTGACAATTCTGAAGGGAATGATAAGGAATTCTCTTAATTAAGGTTTTATTTAGTTCAAAGGTGGCATATTACCCCTGGTTTTTTGGCACCATTGTTGACTGATTACCTGAGCTAAGCCACCATCAGTTAGATCAGGTGACATTGGATTTTATATTAATGGTTCTTTCCATTCTGACGCTGTTTGGAGATGGTAGGTTGTTTCAAAAGCTTTTCACTGATCTCAAAATTATGAAGTTTGGCGGTGTAATTCCCAAATCAGCAATTGAGTTAATCAAAGTTGGCTGCCAATTGATTTTCCTGGTTTCAATGTCAAATACATTTGTTGAATTATTATCAGAGACTAATTCTAAGCTCCTCATTTTATTGAGTTGAGCTATTGTCATAAAAATCGCAATTTAGCTTCTCATTCAATTGAGTAAGGCTACTTCAATGATTAACAAATATGATGAATTATTCTAAAGTGTGCTCCCCATTACTTTTGGGTAAACTAAATTAATTTATCAGCCATTTCTAATTTTCTGAGGAAATTTTAATGTTTTTTGGATACCAGCAATCAATGCCAATGCCTCTGTCCTGTCTCTTGACCCCTAGCCAAGGCATGAAGGGGTTTTTGTCAGGCATTTACCTTTTATTGGGTAAAGCCTCTACTATGGGTTGCGTCCCAGTAATATTATGTTATTACTGGATGCCAAAACAAGCCCCTCATTAACTTGATTTGAGCTAGTTCAAGATTTTAGGAAAATCCCTAATAGATCTAATGATATAGCAATCACCCACAAGTTATGGCAATTATGATCAATTATGAAAATATTAATCTAATAACTTAATAGGTACAAATAGACACTGGAGACATATGATGAGGATGTTGAGATTTATGTAAATATTAATTTACGATTATGGCAGAATACCAGTTAGACGCCAAGATTCAGTCATATCTCATTTATGGATTTACCAGTGACTTATGCTGAGGATAATCAACTTGCAGGCGGAATGCCAAGGTTCCAAAAATTGAGAAAACAATAAAGTTTCCACCATTATTATAATTTGCTAACCTAATACTATTGAGGATTGTTCCTGATAGTAATTTAAGTGTTATGATTACCAGCAATTTAAAAGCTGAAGATAATCAATTCCTTTTATATCATTAGTACTTATAAATTATAATTAGTCTATTGGCGAAAGATGCCAACTTTTTTTCTTTAAGCTAGGCCTCTATTGCCTAGTATCCTCCCTCTCAATTAAGCCCTTTGAGTTACTATGAATGCTCAAGGCTTTTATCTTAATAAATACCTTTTATGTAAGGAGAGTGTCTATAACTCTCCTGTTCTCAGCGTGGTAGTGCATGGTGCACAAGGCCAACGCCAGGGAACTAGCCATTAATAAAAAAGTTATTAGAGCCCAGCAGAGGGTGCTGGAGCAATAACAACTTAGGCAGAGAAGTGCGAGTTTATGTTAAAGAACCCACCAAAATCGATGAAGTGCACAAAGAGGAAGTGGGTAAGTGACCCAGGCTGGAGGAAACCTGGGTGAATCAACATTGCACTTGGGGATGGCTTGAGTGAATTTAAAAATGGCAAAGTTAATGGAGAATGAGACCTCCTCAAGAGGTTTGCGCACAGGAGCGTTCAAAATATCATCAAATAAAACGTAAAATGGGGAAAATGTTTATTCATAAGTTGACCAACAAGGAGTGTTGGCCATGGGAACATAATTAAATGATGTCAGGGGAATACAGGGTTCGCTGAAGTGGGTCAAGCACTGACCCACCAATAGGCAGACACTTCCATCAAAATTGGTCAAATATGCTGAAACTGACTTCACTTGAGTAATCAATTGAAGTTAGATATGACCCAACCGTGCTGTTTCATAAATGGAACAGGTTTTGAAACCCCCGTTCCTTGAATAACCAAATGGAACCATCCGCATTAATTAAGTAGACCATCCATTTTAACGCCTGGGCTGATGTAAGGGGATGGGCATTTGGCACCTCACTAGTACCAAACTGGGCATATTTTGCCTGTACTCAGCGTTGGTCTAGGGTATGCCTAAGGTCAGGGAGGGCCTGTAACTTCACCTTCTGGGCCTCCTGGCGCCCAGACTCATCCTTGGGATTAGTCCCCACTATGATGTCATGTGACCATGACATTACCCTCTCCTCCCAATGAGGCTTGACCCCCCCTCCAGGGGCTTGCGCAAGGGAAAAGTTCTTGTGGGCAGGGGCCAACTTCATGGCGGCAACGGTCAGTTTGTGTTGAGATCCAGCAGCATGGAGGAAACGCTTGTGGAAGGATTCAATCAGATCTTGGGCATGCACACAGTTGTGCGCTGGAACCCAACTGTTCTCTGCAGCTTCAAAGCCCTTCCAGAATACCAGGTACTCCAATCTTCTTTTAACGCGTCGGGAGGCAACTATTTCTTCCACCTCCCACTCTGGCGCCCCATCCACAAGATAGGCCTCAGGAGTCTCTGGTGGGGGGCCCTTGAACAACATCAATTTGCTCTCATGGAAGACCAAGAAGACCTGAAATGAAGAGAGAAGATCTAGCTGGTATGAGACATGGCCCACCTTTCTAACAATGTGGTAAGGGCCAATCCTCTTTGTCCCAGCTACTTGCATGGCTTCTTGATAGGGATGTTGTGAGCATCAAGAATTATGAGATCCCCTTCCTTATACGCTGGACCCACTCGGCGCTTTCCATCAGCATTCTCCTTATAAACTTGTATTGCCGCCTCCAAACTTTTGGAAACCCCCTGGTGGACCTTCTTGATAGTCTTATCAAAGTCCACAACCGCTTCAACCTTAGAACCACAGCTGGGCTCCATGTTAAAGGCGAGGTTAAAGCCATGGTGGCGAAAAAGGGGGAACAACCAATAGACGAATGCAAAGTGTTGTTGTAACTGAATTAGGCTATAGGAAGGTGAGAAGCCCAATCTGAATGATCCGCGACGGTGTAACACCGCAAGAACTGCTCCAAGCACTGGTTTACTCGTTCAGTCTGCCCATCTTATTGAGGGTGATGGTCAGTCAAATGGCAGGGCCAAATGTGAAGAGTCTTACACAACTTTTTAAAAGACGGAGGTAAATTGGGGTCCCCAGTCAATGATAATCTCTTGGGGAACCCCATGGAGCGCAAACACATGCGTGAAGAAGAGCCTGGCCATCTCAGCCGCGGTTATTGAAGTTCTGCAAGGAATGAAGTGGGAGAAATTTTGTAAAATGGTCTACCACCATCATGATGGCATTGTAACCATCAGAGACAGGTAGTTCCACAATGAAATCTACCAATAGAGAAGTCCAGGGCCCTTCAGCTTTCTGGACTGGTACTAACAGCCCCTCTAAAGGTTGACAATTTGTCTTCATTTAGTTGCATATAAAACACTTTTCACAATACCGCCCCACCTGATCAAGAAAGCCCTTCCAATTGTACATGCGTCAAAATAGCCTTAACATATTTGCTTTACCAGGATGACCAACGGTGAGTCCATAATGATGGTCCTGGATGATTTCCAGGTAAAGTGGGCCAGAAGGAACCCATAGTCGCCCCTGAAACCACACTATCTCATCCTTCACGTGATAGCCCTGGAGAGATCCTCTTGGTTCAAAACGCTCTTAGCAAGGATTATGGGATATTCTCCCAACAGGGGCTGAGAGAGGACGACCTTTCAGAACCTACCATATTCCTCCGCATTTTCCAGAGGGGCAAGCGCTGGCCTGCTGGACAGGGGAGAGGGAAGTTGGGACACAATTTTATTTGGCGGAATCATCTACTGTGTGATATGAACTTCTACCTCCTTGCAATCAGGTGCTAAAGCAGGGTTGCGGCTAAAAGCATCTGCCAAAACATTATCCTTGCCCTTGGTGAACTCATATGTGAATGAAAATTGGGCAAGGGTCTCATGCCAACGGGTCTGCCGTGGGGTTAGGACATAAGGAGCGCAGTAGTACAGCAAGGCACAGTGGTCTGTATGTACCCAGAAAGGTTGGGATGAGCCATGCAAATTGTGACGCCAATAAGTCAGCGCCTCCACCACTGCCAGTAACTCTTTATTATAAACGGCGTAGTTCAACTCTGGCAAAGACATTTTCCTAGAAAAGTATTCCACCAGATGCTCTATCCCATCTTCGCCTACTTGTAACAAGGCAGCTGCTATGGTGAAGTTGGAGGCATCCATAGACACAATGAACTCTTTGGAAGGGTTGACATGGCGAAGGACAGATGTGGACAACAGGGTGCACTTCACTTCTTGGAAAGCATTCTCCAAAACGGAGGACCACTGAAGCACCTTTGCACCACTAGCCTTATATAAGGGAGCTACCACCTCGGAAAGATTCAGCGTGAACATCTTGAGGAATGTACATGTCCCCAAAAAGCTTCTCAATTCCTAGATAAGGTGGGGGCGGGCCACTCACGAATCGCCTTCTCCTTGTCTACAGTTATCATGTGTCCTTGGTCAAACACGACGTTGCCCAGAAAAGTGACCTGGGACTTGAAAAACTCACACTTGCTTATCTTCAGTGTAAGGCTTGCTACCTTTAACCTCTCCACCACTTTCCAAAGGTGTACTGCATGGGACTCATGGTCAGGGGAAACACCTTAATGTCGTCCATGTAGGCAACCGCGCATACCCCTAACAAGTTCCCCCAACGTTGCATCAATGCGGCATTGAAAGATAGCAGGGGCATTCTTAAGCCCAAAGGGCATGACCTGAAACTGGAAGATCCCTTTTCTGGTATGGAATGCAGTTAACCACTCTTATCCCTTTTTAATCTGGATCTGATTGAACGCATTAAGGTAATCTAGCTTGGAGAAGACCTTCGCCTTCTCCACATAGCGTGCAATCTATTAATCCAAAGGGATGGGATGGAGGTCTGGTACAGTAACGTTATTGAGGTTCCCATAGTCTATGCAGGGGCGTAGAGTACCATCAGCCTTCAAAACAAAGAGAAGTGGGGAGCAAATAAGGAGATACGCTGAAAAATCGCACCTTTGGCTAACTGATCCTTCACCCACACATCCAACGCCTCTTCCTCCCACACAGTCAATGGGTAAATGGGGGAAGATATATGCACCAGATCCACAGTGAGCTTGAAGTCACAATCAAATTCAGAGTGCTCAGGAAGTGTGTTAGCGGATGCTGCATCAAAAGAAGATTCCAACCCCTCCAAACAGGACGGTAGGGGAACCTCCACAGAGGGCTTCAGCAAAGGGGCAAGATTAAAAGTGGGAATATTGGGCCAATGAGGTAATTTGCCCTGGGCGTTATCCTCTGACAAAGGAACAATCAACTTGTGACCATTGGACAAAGACAAGGATAGAGTGTTTTCTTTCAAATTAGTCCTGACGTCAAACTTTCTCCACCACTCTACACCCAAAATAATGGGGAACAAGAGGTTCCTGATAGCTTGAAAATGGTTGGACAGAAGATAGGCGCCCACCTGGTAGTCCACCAACCCCATGACGTTCAGCGCAGGGATACCTTGATAAAAGCCCCACCTCTAACCATACCACCTGGTGAGTAACTCAACTCAAGGTAGTCAGCAAGGTCTTGGTCAATAAAATTATTAGAGGCCCCGGTATCCACTAAAATAGTTGTGCTGAACTTCCCCAAAGGGGATGTAAGGGTAGCGGTCAATAAGAAGTATCCAGAATGGGATTTATTCAACGCAGAAAACGCCACTATCTCACCTGAAAATTCTTCCTCTGGCGTGAGCAAGCCATCAGGGTATGTTTTGGAATCATAGAAGGGGGAGGGATAGTGTGCCACCCTTACTACTGAGGCTACATATCCCACCACACCTTCTGCAGGTGCATATACATTATTATATTTCAAAGAAGTTCTTTTTCTACTTCCTGAGTGCCCTGGATCATGGTAGGGGTTAAAAGTGGGTTCTCAGGGGTAATCTGATATACTAGAATAGGGTCCTCATCCAGGCCATAAGAACTAATAAACAGTTCAGAGGTAGAGATAAGGTTTTCGTTATAAAACGCGTTTTTAGACGTGAATGACCCTATCCCTTGTACAGCAACGGAATGGCCAATGTTATCCAAGGCCAACACCCCCAGGCCCATCTGTGCTGATTCCGCTGGCATCATTTGAAAGTGCTGGAGAATTAAAACTCATTTATTCAAATTGAAATTGATAATTTTGGTGGAAAGTTGGGGAATCATGACTTTCAGACCTTGAAGCATCCATATCCACCAGGTACGAGTATGAAGGGTGGATACTTTCCAATTGGAGGCAACCATAATAACGCCGAGTTGCTCCAACCTTTAGGAAAAAGAGGAAAAAGTGGTGCGGCTAACAACAGCCAAAGCCCACAGCTGGCGCCCACCATTTCCACTTTAGAAAAGTTCCACACAGAAAAAGTTCATGCACATAAATTTTAGAGGTTGACTAATGTAAGGAGAGTGTCTATAAATCTTCTGTTCCCAGCGTGGTAGTGCATGGTGCACAAGGCCAACTTCAGGGAACTAATCATTAATAAAAAAGTTATTAGAGCCCAGCAGAGGGTGCTGGAGCAATAACAACTTAGGCAGAGAAGTGCGAGTTTTATAATAAAGAACCCTTAAAAATCGATGAAGTGCACAAAGAGGAAGGGGTAAGTGACCCAGGTTGGAGGGAACCTGGGTGAATCAACATTGCACTCGGGGATGGCTTGAGTGAATTTAAAAATGGCAAAGTTAATGGAGAATGAGACCTCCTCAAGAGGTTTGCGCACAGGAGCATTCAAAATATCATCAAATAAAACGTAAAATGGGAAAATGTTTATTTGGAAGTTGACCAACAAGGAGTGTTGGTCATGGGAAAACATAATTAAATGATGTTGGGGGAATATGGGGTTCACTGAAGTGGGACCAAGCACTGACCCACCAATAGGCAGACACTTCCATCAAAATTGGTCAAATATGCTGAAACTGACTTCACTTGAGTAATCAATTGAAGTTAGATCTGACCCAAACGTGCTGTTTCATAAATGGAACAGGTTTTGAAACCCCCGTTCCTTGAATAACCAAATGGAACCATCCGCATTAATTAAGTAGACCATCCATTTTAATGCCTGGGCTGACTTAAGGGGCTGAGCATTTGGCACCTCACTAGTACCAACCTGAGCATATTTTTCCTGTACCCAGCGTTGGTCTAGGGTATGCCTAAGGTCATGGAGGGCCTGTAACTTCACTTTCTGGGCCTCCTAGCACCCAGCCTTATCCTTGGGATTAGTCCCCACTACAATGTCATGTGACCATGAATCTTACCTTAAAAGCCTCAATCTTAATTTACTATAACTAATTTTTCTACTACAAGGGTTGAGGATTTGAATTTGGGGGTGCTTTGGCCCCCTTTCTCTTAGCAGCGTGATGTACTAAGCCTACCACATCTGCCCTACTGTTAGTATTCTGAGCTGGCACCATGCGAGCAACCCAAGTGGCCAGAAATCCTGACATTCGTTAATAACTTTACTAACCTGCTCTATATCCTATTCAGCTTTAGTTAAGCGCTCCTCCAAGGTAGTGACATTGGCTTGTGAAGTTGAGCTCAGCACTTTTTTATTAAAAATGTTCAACTTTGTACAGAGCTTCCTATGTTCATTCTTATATGACATTATTGATAACTTCTACTAGATTTGGCTTTTTAAACTCAACTGCCACTGTATTAAGCACCAATAGTTAACTTTTGAGCGCTGGTTACTCTTAATGACGAGTACCAAATAAAACTACAGGGTTGCTCGCTTTGGCTCTCTAGTTAACTGTACAAGTTGGTAATTTTGCTTTGATTAGCTTTTTTGATATTACTTGAATAATGATGGGTAGTAATAGTATTAAGACTATTACTCTAGTTGAGCTCTCTCAAAAACCATGTTGAATTAAATCTAACGCTAAACAGGTCTTGACCTTCCAACGTTTAGAAGTATCTCTGGAATGATTGAATCTTCTCTCTGTCCTTTATCTCTTCTCACATAGTCCGCAGAGATTTTAATAGTCAAATACTTCAGACAGAGGATATTCAATCTTCAACTCTTATACCAAGAGTAAACTATACAATAAATGTATAAAAAGCTTAGACTAAAAAGTAATTGCAATATATTTATCCGCTTTATTTACTTGAAGCATCAGGAATTTATAGGGGATAAGGACCAAATTTTCCATTGGCACCTCACTGTGAAAAGGCAGCTGTTGCCAGTATATTAGCCCTCTGAGGTCGCACCCAAGAGGACCTTTAGATTCACCTAGTCAGATTTCACCACCAACCAGAGTTGTGACATATTCATGATAAATTTAGGAAAGTGTCCTCACAATATTCAATCAACCTCAGCGGAGAACTTATTTAGTCTGGCAGCCTGCTTAGGTAATGGGACCTTTACCCAATAACATCAGGTTGCCTCACCTAAAAGGTTAAACTGCAAGTTACTACCAGAAGCATTATCAATGCTTCAGTAACTAAACATAGATTCTTGTGCCAATCAGCAACAAACCTTAATTTACTAATATGATTAAATTACCAACCATTTAATTAGAAATTAAACCATATAGTAAAAACTTTGCCAGGGATCACCCCTGAAAAAAAATCAGCGATCTGGCGGATCAACCCCCAGTTTAATAGTAGATATTTATTAGGGGTTAATTCCCTAAACTGTAGCTATCATAAAAAACAATACTCCCACATCCACTAGAGTATCTAATACCCTGATGGGCAAACAGCTAAAAAGTAATTTGATCAGCTGAGTAATATGGTATATTAAAATACTAACAATTATTTAAGAAGTTCATAGCAGTTGCTGCTTTTTGTCAGTCCCCATAGCCAAACTTTGTTATTTTACAAAGGCGGAAAAATGCTAGTGCATTATTCCAGCGAAATGTGGGTAAATTTGGTGTATTTATATATTCTTTCACTCTGCTGTAGGGTGATTCCTTCATGGCTACCAAACTAATGATAGGGGTAACTTTGGGAGGCATCACCAAAATTTCAGTGAAAGATTAATCATATTTCTTGGTGGTTGTACTTTCCTGACTAAATTTTTGTGCATATTATTGTCAGCTTCGTTCGCCTCCATTTGAGCACAATCACACTTGTAATTTTTGAGTTCCTTAATGAGTTTTAAAGTTTGTATTATTTCATGTATCCAGCCTAAATGTTCTCTATCCGCTTCACATTCAGTTTTTTAAGTAATATCTCCCTAATCAATTCAGTCTCCTCTCATTTCAATGATGTAAAATTCTTATAAAGCTCATTGTTGACCTTTCCAACTTGCATAATCTCCTCCTTTGCTTTTGTTACTCACTCTTCCAAAGCATCAAGATCAGCTTATACTACCAAGAAGATTGCATTCTTGTTGATGGTATCCAATTTCGTCCAATTTTTCCCAAGTTTATTTTTGTATGCCATTAAGCTGATATATTCTCCAATTAAATTTGGCTTGAAAATTCAACTACCCTGTTTTGAGCACCAAAATGGTGAATTTTGGGTGCTATGTACTTAATTGCCCTTGGTAATTGACCTTAAATGTAAACTTTTAACTGAGTTGCTCGCCTTAGCAACCAAGTCTACTGCACAGATTCTGATATGTGCGTTGATATAAATTATTGATATACTTAAGAAGATTGTCAATAGTTTGTAGACTATCGCCCTAATTAGCTTTTCAAGGCAAAGTTGAATATAGTGTCCAACACTAGACTGATGCTAATGCTCCTTCTCTCTTCACGCAGGAGCAGGCGGAGTAACTGATAAGCACTTGATCAAGGGAAGCATTCCTTTCAACTCTTTCCACAAGAGTTGGCAACTAAAAAATGGATAATAGAATGATCTTCTAATTTACTCTTTATCAAGAATATATAAAATAAACTATAGACCTTTTAATTATTTATTTTTACTGTTTATCTACGAAATTAAAAGAATTATGTAGTTTATCCAGACTTGAACTTTTCCATTGGCGCCTCACTGGGAAATGGCAGCCATTTCCAATGGATTAAACCTTTGAGGTTGCACCCATGAGGATCTTCCTCATCCACCTAGTCATATCTTACCACTGACCTTAAATGCAACCTCTTCTGGTTGAATCTCCAAAGTGCCCCCAAAAACTCATTCAACCTATGCAGAGTACTCTAATTAAGCTATTAATATGCTTAGGTAATAATATTTTTACCCATCAACAGCAGGTCGCATTATCTAAAAGATTAGACCAATGAGTTACTACTAAAAGCAATGTTTAAGATTCAGTAAGTAAACATAAATAGCTGAATTGACTGTTGAAAAACTTTGTTTAAAATATGACTAAATTAGTAATTATATTTGGCAATTGACGCATATAGTAAATGCATTGCTGGGAATCATACCCAACAAAACTAAAATATTTTGCTGAATAAATTCTTGTGGATTAGTTAATATTCGTCAAGGGTTTTTTCCCAAACAATAGTTATCATCTAAGACAATAACTCCCACATCCACTAAAAGATCTTATTCCCTACTGGGTAAGCAGCTATATTATAATCTAATCAGATGGAAAATATAGCATATTAAAATTTCTACGGCTGCTCAATGTTGAAGAAAGAAGCCAAGAGAGAATGTGAATCTTGTATTACCTCAAGTTTAGAAAACTGTTCAACAAAATAGAAAAGGTTCAGAAGTCTAGATGTGGAACAATCTACTGCCACATTTGAGCCTGTTTACCAGATATGTGATAGATGGAGTAGATAGCTCAGATTTATTTGTAGAGGACCCAGGAGATGAACTTTATTGAGTTTATATGGAAAATGTGAATTCTGTTATAAGAGCAAAATCAAAAATTAAGATGATTGATACATAGATAGTAAAAGAAGTTTCTTAGACTTACACTAGTCATTTGATGGAGAAGGCACAAGCCAAGGACAAAAATGATCCACTCAAGTCAAAGTTGGTAATGATAGTATTTTATCCTGATATGCACAAATAAGGGAACATTTCCTGATCTTTTAGTGGGGTGATTTGAACATTAAATATTGCAAATAATGCTGATACTTAGGTTATGAAGAAAAAAACAATTAAGAACCTTTTTTGCTTCAATTGACTAAATTGGAGCTAAGAATTTTAAGTTTTTAAAAAAAAAAGTACAAAAAACCAGCTGCTCAAATTAAGCAATTTAAGCACACTGACAATGCCACTGACGCCTGCTGCCCTGGCTTGGGGTGGTTGTGCGCCACCTTCTGGAGTCCTTTGGCCACTGCTAAAGCACATATGGGCTGGCTCTTCTTGCCCTCCAAATGCCGCCAGGCGTTAATTCCCACCTTGATACTTATCTTATCATATCGCATGCACACAGGCAGTGCTCTGGAGCCCTTTGGCATTTCCTTGGAGCAGCCTGTATTTCAGCCTCTGGGTCAAATATGGGAATCTTTTCCCATATGCAAGTGTGGCCATCATTGAGATGGCCACGGCAGTTTTCAAACCTACTGTATATATCAAATTTTGCTCATTCAAGGGCTATTTGACCTCAGATTTTGATCTGATGCCAATGCAGCAGCAGTATCTAAGCTGCCAATTATGTTTAAAAATATTCCAATCCCCACTGTTTGTATGCAGCTCCTGGCTGAGGCCATTTTGGTGGTTTAGTTTGCCAGGTTGCCCTCCCACCTTCCCCCAAACGCCTCCACCATGAGCTCACAGAGGGTTTGGCCATTTATGGCACAGACCCCATTCTGCAGTTTTTGGTTCCAAATGGAGCAGATCATTTGGCAGGGCCATGCGCCTTTGTGATGATCCACCCATTTCATAATGACACCCATCTTGCAATTCTCCCTCACATGGTGATCAGATCCACCCTAATCACCCATTCTTGTGCATGTCAAGAATGGCCGTGCCATTTGCCTCTTGTGCTTTGAGCTTGATCACTCAAAGTGCAAGTTCCCTATGGCTTCCACCTCTGCTGCTTCTGCCACTTCCCCCTCTGGCGTCAGCTCAGCTGCTGCTACGCTAAAATTTTTGAGTGGGGCTCAATTCTCCCACTATTAACCTCAGTGAATTCATGTGTGGCTTCCAAAGCTGCAGCCAATCAAAATTTTAAAAATTTTAAAATTGTCAAATTACAACAACCTGAGCTGATGGCTGAAACGGTTTCAGCTGAGCTGCCATGGTCAACAGTTCACAGCTGATTAGGTGTGGCCAACTTGCCAATTCAGGTGGCTGAGCCAGCATTAGCCAAGTCAAATCCTTTCTAGTGTCTCAATTGGATTGAAAAAATGACCATCATATAATGTTAAACTGGACTTTGCATTAGAAAAGTTTTTTGTCAATCCTCCCACATTGTGCCCCCACCATTTTTGTCCTAAAAATGGTTACCACATCTATAAAAATATAACTAAAATGGCAGTTGAAGCTGCTGCAGCTCCTGTCAACACCTCCTCCACCAACAACTCCTTGAGGCGATGGAACCCCTTGTTGAGGGTATTCCCATCCCAAATTTCCCCATAATTTTGAGGAATATGCAAAATACAAAATTGAGGAGCTTGCTTTTGGTGCAAGCTGCACTTGCATTGATGCAGCAAAAACCTCTCTTTTTGGCCCCAAATATCCTGAAACCTTTTGGCACATCAAGTCATTTACTTGTGTGCCTGCTCTCATCACTTTTGCTGAGCATCACCTTGCTCAATATGTTGAGGCGATGGACACCACTAGCCTCATTACTGAAGAAAACCCACAATTATACCTCCTTATGCCACATGTTGCTGATGCTTCCACCCCAATGCTGTCCACCATGGTCCACCAGATAAAGTGGGTGTTAGAAAAAAGTTTCCCCATAGCTTCCTCCCCTTAAGATATGGCTTCATAAGCTGTCAGCTGAGGTGCCATACTAAAAAAAATTTTACCCTAATAATCCCTTTATTTGGCCCAATTGTGACTAAAGATGCATGGCGGCTCCCCCTTTTGGGTTGGGCACCACTAGTGCTAAAAAAAAGAAGAAAAACAAAATAATATGCTCAAACAGAATTAGTAATTGGCAGAAAAGTCACTATTTTTGATACCAGATGGATCAAGTGTCAGCTTCTTATGGATAATTTAAAATATGGACTTTTCAAAATTAGTTACAAGTTTGGAACAAATGTACAATGATTGGGGACATTCAAAATTATTGCCAAGTCAGCAATAGATGCCTATATGCTGAGCAATATCACTGATGGTCATATAGTGATTTGGGTCCATAGCTAATACTTAAAGTAATGGAACTAAGAAAAAAATGAAAGAATAATATAAATAAAAATTATAGAGAAAAAATAAAGACAAAAAATGTGAAATTATATCTATTACTAGGAGATTATCTTTGAAAAATAAGAAAAATAAAAATTTTATATATAATTTTATTTCACATTTTTGCCATAATTTTTATATGGCATTGTTCCCACCTTCTGTTGCCTTGCAGGGAGAAGAGGAATAAATTAAGATGGTAGTAAAGAAGAGTGTGAACGTTTGGTAAAACCAGCTCATGTTGAAACTGGGTCCACTGTGTAGATTTACAAGATAAAGAACTTAAAGTTCTGCGCTATTTTAAAAGAGAATTCTGGCTTAGGGGAACACAGGCATTAAGGAATTCATCAGTAAGATTGACTGAGTGATCCTGGTATGGCGTGTAACCATGAGAGCCCCAACCTGTGGTAAAACAGGTGTTCAGGAAAATATTATCAGCAATATTGACCAAGTGATCCTGGAGAAACAGCACTAATGTGAGGTGGCATTGATTGTGAGAAGGAGAAGAGGAACCATGCTGCTGAGAATGAGCATAAGATTCGTTGAGCAAGGAGAAGAAGATTGTTTCTGCTAAAAAAAAATTTAACAATGTTAGCATTTAATGACCATGAATTAAAGTGGCATCCACTCCAAATTTTCTATTTTGCTGGATAATCTGGTCAAGTGGGGAAAATGTTGGGATTTTTAAATTCCCAAACCATCCAGCTTAGTACTTTTATAGATAACTTATCTATTTTATCTGATAGGGTCCAATTAATTTGTAAAGAAAACATATAGTAGTGTGGAAGTTATTATTAAATTAGTAACTATTGTTGGTTTAATTCTTAAGAATTTAACTCAATTTCAGATTTGGTTTTACTGGAATATTAATGTTCCATTGGGGATTATCCCCAACAATGTTTGTAAGTGTTTTATTTATTCTTTTATATTTATAGTTAAATTAGTTTCATGGATCATTGGGGTTTATCACCATTCAAAAAGAGTTTATTGGCAGTTTTTGAAGCTTTGACAATGCTTTTATTGGAAGCAACTTTCAGTTTAGAATAAAAGTCAATGCAACTTGCTATTAATGAGTAAATAGTCCCTTTAACTTAGCAGGTTGCTAGCTTAATAAGGTTGATTCTCTGGGGTTGATTAAAGGCGTTGGGAAGCTCCCTTTAAAAATCCTACCCAGTAGATGATGTGGCCTAGTTAGCATCAGAATCTGACTAGGCAGATAAGTTATTCATTGGTTGGGATGTCTCATAATGGTTAAATTCATTGGCAATGGATGCCATTTCCATTGTGGTGGTAACAGAATAGTTGGGTGCCAAATTCCCCTATATATCCCATGAATTTCAAAAACATTATAAAAGATAATTACTTAAGATAGCAATACAATTGTTTTATTGTTCTCCTAAGAAGAGTTTGAGAGATAGTTTAATCTGATATAATTTATAATGTTCTCATATACTCTTGTGTCAATAGTGGTAGTGGAAGGTTCCCTTATCAAAAAGTTTGCCAACTCTTGTGTTGAGAGTTGAAGGGATAGTTTTTCCTTGTCTATATATTGTTCAAAGTACCTTCAAGTGGGTTAAAGGAAGAATATACACATTTGTCTATAGGAGAAAACATGAGCGGATTTAATGCATTTGGTTGTGAATAATTCAGCCAGTAAAATTTTCTTCATAAAATTATCACTGTACCCACATTAATTATCAAATTACTATCAACAATAATTCAACGCACACCGCAAACCTGTGCATTAAATCCAAAAAGTTTACACCACCAGTTATGTCCTATGAAGTTGCAAATAAGCAAGTTCATGCTTACTTTTTATTGGCTGTTAAATTAAATTGTTACCCCATATGGTATCTGGTGAGGCTATCATGCATACAGCAGCATCTAGGATTTTTATGAGCTTTAAATTGGCTAAGGATCTGTATTTAGATCTTGGGGTAAAATCTTCAAAATTGGGTGCTTTTTCAGCTCCAACGACTTATTATGCGGTGAGACGGCCTAGCCCATTCTCAGTTCATAAGTTTTGCTTCTATGACCAGTTTACCGCGGTACCAGATTTGTTGTTTACTGTCATTCTTGAAGTAGGTTGGTGGCGTCATCAGCAGCTAAGTATTAACCTGGAGCTCAACCTATTGTCTTTTAAGAACTCCCACTCATGTGTCAAGTTCCCTCTTTTTGATATCTTATCACCTAACAGCGTGGTGGTTTCTATCTTTTGTAACTCCCTCCTCCTTGATCTACATACTTATTTCCCTTTGAGGTTAATGCAGTATAAAACATTTTGACATAGAAAACTCCAATCGCCTTTCTCCTCACAATGAGTATGATTTGTCCTTCCATTTGACAGTGGATTTAGTTAACATCAAAAGCCCTCTGTACCCCTAGAACAGAAAGATAAAGTCTGGGAGGCTTTTTTGGATGACATGCTCCAGAAGGGGTGGGTATTTTGGAAATCCCCTCCCATCGCTTCCCCATCATTTTCATTCAAAAAGCTGATGGTACTTTGCACCCTTGCATGGACTATTGCCATATGAGTAATATCACGGTTCATGATCCATATCTTTACCTTAACAAACCATAAATTTGGAGAATGACAAATCCCAGGTGTTTTTAAGCTTGATCTTTTAAACGCCTTGAATCAAATTTGAGTATTAGAGGGCCAGGAGTGGCTTACATCCATTTGTACCTGAAAGGGAACTTTCCAGTTCCGGATAATACCATTTGGTCTCAAGAGCACGCCTAATACTCTCCAGCATATAATTGACAATGTACTAGGAGATATTTGCTTCACCTGTGTGGTGGAATACATTAAAAAAATCCTGGTGCACTTACCAACCCTTAAACAGCATGCAAAGGAATTGGAGCGGTGCTTGATGCGCTGCAGAATTTGGATCTATTTAGGGCTTTTAGTTGCAAGCTATTAATGGAAGATGTAACCTTTCTTGATAGCCTAGTTCTGAACGATGGGTACGTCATTCCTCCCAGAAAACTCAAAGCCATCATTTCATGGCCACACCCACCACCCAGAAGCAGCTACGGAGTTCTTGCATACTATTATTTTCTTAAAGAAATTCTCTCCGCGCTCTCTAAGCTTTAAGTGCCTCTTCATATCCTGATGGGGAAGAACGTCCCCTTCAAATGGATGGAGGCTTTGAACTTGAATTTGAGGCTATTAAGGAAGTATTCAAGAAACCTCTGATTCTCAAGTATGTTGATCCATCCTGGCCTTTTATAGTGGTATGTGATGCCTCTGCGGCCAAGGTGGGGCTGCCTTGCTTCAGGATCATTATGAGTGGACCATCCCATCTCCAACTTCTCATGAAAGTCTTCCGCCTTGGAGAAACCCTAGGCCATATATGACAAGAAGCTTGCCATAGTGCCATAGTCACTCTCCCACTGACAATACTTTCTTCAAGGAGCAATTCATGAAGTAGTTCTCATGATGGACCACCAGGCCCTAATGTGCTTCAGGAATCCACAGAAGTTGGCGCATAATCTGGCCCAGATGTTTACAGCCTGTGTAGCTTCAACTTCAAGCTTAGTTTCGTGAATATGCCCTAAACATTCTCCCTGACCTGTTAAGTTATAATCTTTTTGAGTCCTACAGAGGAGGAGGCACAAGAGTTGAATATGGTACTCCTCTTGCCCAAATCTCTGTCCATTGCTCCTCCCACAATTTCTGGGATGAATGGGCTCCAGATAAGCCTTTGGTTTCTCAAGTTCTGGCTGGGCAGACATCCTGCTTGGAGAGGATGTAGTTGTTTGAACACTTGGTGTTGCAGGCCCACAAGCGGACTTATTATTTGCTTCAGGAGTGAAGGAAATTGTTTAGGAAAAGGGTTTGAGTTCCTCTCCATTTTGTGATTAATTAATCTCCGCCCATCATGATCCCATAGTGGTTGGGCACCCAGTAAATAAGAAGTGCCTTCATCTGGTAAAGCGGTCGTTCACCTGCCTAGGTATCTTCAAGGATGTCCAATCTTGGATCACTAATTTCGTTATGTGTGCGCAGGCAAAATCTTATATATCAGGTAATAATGGTCTTCCCCATCCCCTGCAAAGGCAGAGGGCCAGTGGACCTTGGCATCAGCCAATTTTATTGTTAATATTTCTATCTCCAATGGGTTCAACGTGATTATGGTGGTCATAGACCACTTTTCTACAAGTCCCTGTTTATTCCTTGTATATCAACAATTACCTCTAAGGAAACGGTCAGGCTCTTCATTCAGCATTTCTTCTCCATGTTTGGCCTGCCTCAGGAGGTGGTAAGTGATTGGGACCAAGTTTACCTCTCATTTTTGGATCACACTTCTGGAAATCCTGAAGATTAAGCTGTGTCACTCCACCGCTTACCATCCCCAGTTTGATGGGCAGACAAAGAGGGACTTCCATATCCTCAAGCAGCACCTTTGCTACTATTCCTCTGCCGCTCAGGATACCTGGGCCGCTGATTTCTCCCTGGTGCAATTCATATAAAATAACGCTACCCACTCGTCAACTGATTTCCCCTATGAAGCCATCTTGGGGTATAACCTTTTGTTCCTTATTGGGCCCTTCCTTCGCCATGAAGTGCCTGCCTCCAAGGAGCATTTACAGAAGATCCAGAGTACAGAATCCCTGATTTTGGAACACCTGAATAAGGTGATTAGTAATTCCAAGCAGTTTTCTGACTGAAATCGTTCCCCTGACCACAAGATAAAGTGGGTTTCTTAGTGATTTTGGATATGTGCCGCCTGCATATGAAGGTGCACTCCCAGAATTTTGCTAGCAAGCAATTGTGACCTCGTGTGGTGGAGGAAGGTTTGGGGAATGGGGTTTTCAGTTGACCCTCACCACCAATTGGAAGCAGCATTTAATATTTCACGCCTCTCAGTTGTCCCCTTTTAAGGGAAGGAGACTTCCATGCCTGAACGAGTTGTAATAGAGGACACAGAAGAGTCTGAGGTGGATACCATTCTGGTTTCACAAAGATTGCGCTACTCAGTGTAGTACCTGGTTGCCTGGGAGTGATTCCTTTTCTACAAAAACAGCTGGGTTAGTGCCAGTGAATGTGTCCATTGCCATGAATTGGTGGAGGCCTTCCATGTAGCACACCTTGAAACTCCTCGTCCTCCCCAAAAGGTTGCATCTCTTATGGATATCAAACTGCCCAAGGCGCACAATATCTATGCATTAATCAAGTTTCTAGTGCCAATGCTCTTTCTGTTCAAAAAGGAAAAATAATGTAAGTCCTGGGATCACTCCCTGCATCTTAAAAGAGAAAATCATCCATTTATAACTAATAAGGGGCTAAAAAGGCTGTTCACCCCCTCATTAACCAAGGATAGTTAACTCATGTTGTTGAAAAGAGGTGGGTGACAGCTTTTCCTGAATATTGAGCCATTGCTTCTTCTTCTCAATACCAAGGAGTTGGTAAAGAATACTAAAGGGGGTATGTTAGGAAGTGGTTGTGGCCTAAAGCTATCACCAACTGTTGATTGCATCTCCCAACTTTGTCAGAAGTCTTCCCCTAGTTCAAATCCCTATATTGTAAGTAAGGCAATATTGAATAAAATTAAAATTATCTGAAATAATCTCAGACTCAAAACCACCCCTCCAACTTCTCTCCTCCCTGCAAGTGAAGTCAAGTCTGCCTCAACAGGTTTGAGCATGCTGAACCTACTCAATTTGAAAAGGGACTGCTCCTACCTGCCCTGACCTTAGGCGCCCTGTCAGTTGCCACACAAATTGTCAACAGCTTGAGAAATGAAATCATGTTGCAAAGATATTATTAAAAAATGATATCAATCCATCTGTTTATGTCAGATCTGAATAAACGTTAGTAGCAATGTAATGTATCATCTACCATGCCTCAATTGTGAAGATATTACCAGGCATTGATGCACTTTTTTCCTTATTCCCCATATATTAAGCTTATAAGGCATCAGTCTCAACAGGTACTTTTGTCATTTCATTTTTCTTCCTATATCAGTTAGTTTAGTATAGATAGACCCTAGAATTTCCCAAATGGTTACTAAATCAACAGATTTAAAATCTGATTTCTGGCTATATGTTCCAATTTTGGGATTACTTAAGAGTATTAGTATTCTCCTTTATCGCATTAGATCAAACACTGTGGATGACTGTGTCAGCAGTATTCTGGCTTGGCTCTGGGTGGTAACACATCATGATTGATAGTACAGTCTTAATTATATCAGAAAGTTCCATGACACACCCTGAATGGATTTATAAGACAAATACATGGCCTTCCGGAAAAGGGGGTCAATTTTGAAAGTCAAATAGTTCATTTTTTTCATAAGAGGGTGTGGAGGTTTTCAATTGTTATTTTACATTTATTGCCATTTGTTAAACAAAAAGCAGTAGTCTGGTGCACAGCATTCTTTTTGTGTTATATTTGTTTAAAAAGAATGGTTACTGTGTGACTTCTGTACATTGATTGTTTCATAATTATTTCAATATCCCATGACATATAAGATGACATCTTCTCATGCAATTATGACATAAGTGATAAAGATTAAAGAAAATGTTTCCACATTTAACATAAAGCATTGATAAGCAACAAGTTCTGTAAGAACAGAAGAAAACCTTGAAATTATTAAAGTACCATTGATGCATAGTCAACAACATTCTTCAATGAAACATGCATTAACACTAAATTATAAGAATGTTTACACAGAAGTGGCTCTTGCATGATCAGCATTATTTTCAATGTGAAACAATGACATACATGATTTAACTCAATGTGTATGTAGGAATCCAGCTTAAGGGTGCTCGCTGGTGCTTATGCTGATGGATACCGCAAAAGTTTAATAAAATTAATAAATGTACACTAATAAAAACTTGGATTTTTTATTGTTTTTATTAGTAGCATGGGAACAAAAAGAAAGAATGATCCGTGTTTAAACTGATTTTGAGGATTGAGGGGGAATTTATGGATAATTTTAGAGTAGCTTCGATGCTTCCAAATTAGGAAATATGAGTTTTCACTCCTATCAGATCTGGGGTAAAGTGAGTTAATTTTTGATAAAATGAAGGTTGGGGTTTTGGGGCAGAATGTGCCCATGTGGTAATGTTTTGATGTATTTTACCCAATCACTGTTAAATAAAATACTTTTACCTTGGGGGACCTCCACCACCCCTATAAAAGGGGTGGTCCCCTCAAAGGTGCTTGGAAGGACCTAGTTGTGGATGGGGGCGTGCCTTCTGATGGTTGCTCTGAGGTCCATCAAGTGGTTGGGGAAATCTGACCATTTGAGTTTTCATTAATTGCCCAAGCAGGTTTCCTAATGGTGTTACCCTAATTAATGGGGTTTTACCATGAATTGGAAAGGGTCTTTTGGCTGATATCCTTGACATTCTTATTATAATGCTCTTAATGGCATTGGAGAATTGAAAATGGCCGACATTTCCCTTTTTCAGCTGAACTAAACCTAGGACATTCTTATTTTTCAGCTGCAAGGGCAAATGTCTGGCATCACCCCCTTAAGAATGTTGGGGGGATAGTAGAGCCATAGGAAATGGTCATGTACGCAATTAATGGTGACACTAGTGGCCAGAGATTTGATAGTGTACTCGTTTCCTTTTTTATAGGTGATGGTGAATGGGCCCTCCCAAATGATCCAAGCTTACCGCTTCTGAGTGATGCAGTTATGGTAGTACAACACCATGTCAGACACTTGGAATGTAGGTAGGGGGTTTGGAACTCATTGGCAGACTGCCCTTCTTTTGTCACTATTTTTTCTAAATTGGTCATAGCTTCAGATTGGAGTTAAATATGCGCTGAGCCAATATTCTCATGACTTTCTCCAGTTCCTCACCTATAGAAGAGAATACATCCTTAGCTAAGAGGGCAGGTATGCCTGATTCACTCCCATTCAAGACACATAATGGAGACATTTTTAAAATCCAGTGATAGCTATTCCGGTATGCCATAAGAGCATTAGGTAGATATTGATCCCAGTGAAGAGGATCAGAGGAGTCCATTTTTTTAAGAATGGAAACCAAGGTTCCATTTGCTTTTTCCACGGTCCCATTGGTGGAGGGGTTATATGGCGCCAAGAAAAGTTGCTGTGCTCCCATGGAAGTGGCCAGGATTTTGACTACTTTGGAGATGAAGTTCTTATTATTATTGCAGAGTAGTACTTGGGAGTAGCCGTGACGTGTGAATATGTGTTAATGTAAAAAGGCGGCGGTGGCCTTTGCCGTTTGGGCAGGAAGGGCCACGGCTTCAACCCAATTAGTGAAGTGGTCAATAGCTACTAGGATAAATCTGTTTCCAATAGTAGACTGAGGAAGGGGACCTACTACATCCAAACTAATGGTGTGAAACGGATGTTGAGGGGTAGTTGGTTGATACTTGTATCTAGTATTGAAACCAGATTGCTTCTTACATGTAAGGCAGGCTTCCAAGACATCAACACTAGATTCCATCATACCATCCCAATAAACCCAATGCTTAATCCACTCATAAGTTTTCTTTGCCCCTCCATGACCTAGGGTGGAATGAGCTTCTAAGATAGCAGGTACGCGTCCTGAGGGTCAAATGTAAGGTAGCCATTTTGTCCCCCCCTGCTTATACAACTTCCCATTTTCAACTTTGGTGTTATGGGAGTGCCAGGCTAACATCTTCTGAAAAGGCTCATCCTCATTCTCCCATTCATTATGGGTCATTAAGAGGTCATGTAACCTCTCCGCCACACTAATATCTAAGTGAAGGACTGGTATCCAAGTCAACCCATTAACGTTTAAGTGATGGGTTCCAGCACGTTGTTCAAATTTCATGTCATAAGGCTGGTTCTTTATCTCCCAGCGAGCTAGCCAACCTGTAGTATCCTTCATGTTTTGTAACCACTTTAGGGATGGGTTGTCCATAGCTACACTGAAGTTGGTTCCATATAGAAAAGGGAGGTAGTGCTTTACAGCTAACAGAACAGAAAGGAACTCCTTTTTTGTTAAACTGTAGTTGCGTTCCACCTTTGACAACATCTTACTAAAAAAGGATACAGGATGATCTACACCATGTTCATCTAATTGGGCTAAGATGGCCCTTAACGGCTTAGTCCAAGGCATCAGTGAACAAAATGAAAGGTTTATTATATACTGGGTGCCATATAATAGGACGTTGTTGTAGTAGTTGCTTCATCGTCTCAAAAGTGGCTTTTTGTTCAGCACCCCAATAGAAAGGGGTATTTTTGGTTAATAGCAGGACAAGGGGATCACTGAGTTGGGCAGACTTAGGGATGAACTTATGATAATACCCCAACATTTCTATAAATACTTGTATATCCCATAGATTTTAGGGGGTGTAAATTTTTGAGATGGCTTCGACCTTGTCCTGCATGGGTTGAATTCCTTTTTGGAAAATGGAATGGCCAAGGAAATCCAATTTCCTTTTGAAGTAGGTACACTTCAAGGGCTTAAACTTAATATTAAACTATGTAACCGTTGAAACACCTCCTTCAAATGATCCAGATGTTTGTTGAAGGTTTTTGAGAACACCGTGATGTCATCAAGATAGACGATGACACAAGTTAACTTGAGGTCTTGCAAGATGTGATCCATTGCACGCTGGAAAGAGGCAGGTGCATTGCACAATCCTTGGGGTAATCGTGTGGGTTGGAAGAGACCTTCACTACAAATAAGAGCGCATTTCCCCTGATCTTATGGAGAAAGATCCATCTGCCAGTAGCTACTGGCCAAGTCCATGGCTGAGAATAAGTTAGAGCCAAAGAGTTTGGCCAGGGCGTCATCAATGCGAAGGATAGGGTAGCTATCCTTCTTAGTAAGGGTATTTAACCTGTGGTAATCCATGATTATCCGATGACCTCCATTTTTTTAATTAGTAAAAGGGGAGAAGACCAAGGGCTTTGTGAAGGAACGAGTAACCCCACGTCTAATAACTACTGGAGCTTCGTCCTCATCTGTTGTTCCTCTACCTTTGACTTGCAACAAGGTTT
The DNA here is from genome assembly GCA_022478985.1 of Massospora cicadina. Taxonomy (NCBI): domain Eukaryota; kingdom Fungi; phylum Entomophthoromycota; class Entomophthoromycetes; order Entomophthorales; family Entomophthoraceae; genus Massospora; species Massospora cicadina. Next base: position 78,228 of record JAKSZP010018517.1, read on the forward strand.
GGACCTAATAGGCTGGGCATCACCCACATCAATGGAGTGGCACCAGCCCTTCATGTGTCCATAGTCAGTATCCAATTTTGAGAATATGTCACTATAGTCATCTAACAAGGTGTGAACTTTTTCCAACTCCTCTGGGGTCAGCTTGTTCAAAATATGAACATTGGGCAAGGTACACATCATGTTGTCCAGGGGTAAGCCCAAGACCGCCATAGAGCCAACAGAGTGGATATGTTCAACGTCCTCTACTGGGAGTAAGAAGCCTCTGCCAATCTCCTGGTGTTTCCGTATGATCATGTTTTTGTTGGTGAGGTTTCTCAGTAGAATGGTAATAGGCCTCTGGTAGGCTGGGTCTAGTATCCCAGGCAAGACGAGGCTCCAAGGTACTAATGCCCTCAACACTTACAAAGTGCAACAAGCAATGGCGTGGGATTTGAAGCATGATCTTAGTGTCAACCACTCTTTGTTCACCAGGCTTAATCATGACCTCATCTGAAGCGTAGAAAGGGATACCATCCCCAGCCTCCAGTGATTGGGTAATTTCTTTTTGTTGCGCCCAGAAGTGGAATAAGGCAAAGTTATAGCAGAAAAGGGGTATTTGATCAAGCAAGAGTAACCATGCTTGCTGGGCTCTTTATTGGATAAGACTAAGGGGACTTTGTAGTTGAGTAACGAGAGGACCCCTTGCTTCAGGTTAATTATTCCTTCATACTCAATCATAAATTGAGTGCTAATGAGCATATCATAAGCGTTGTTGTCCAAAGCAACAGCAGGGGATGATAGGATAAGCTTCCCCATTTGAATGGAAAGGGAAGAGTATGCCCCAATATCACAGGTATTGGTGAGGCCAGCAGTTCCAAATTCTTGCATATACTTCAAGTCAGGCGCTAGCTTTATCTTCTTAATAAGCTTAGTGGAGATCGCGTTGACTGTGGAGCCAGTGTCCAGGATGGCTAGTACCCAGACCTTTTTTTGACCAATTCAACCTTAGTGAGCGTTCCTCTAATTTTAGGAGACAAAGCTAAAACCTCCTTGAGCCAGAAGGTGGAGGTTAGCTTTTTAGTGGTCTCAGGGTATTTATCCATGATGGATTTTATGGGATGAACACGCTGAAGAGGGCGTATTAAGCCAGCTAAGAATTGGTCACCATTGCTAGCAGTGTCAATAACCTTGGGACATCCTAGTATTTGGCTTAGGTATGTTTCCTCAGGTATGGTGGTCTTGTCTACTCCTCCAGCGTTTAAATGATCAGGCACTTCCATTTATGTGGGGGCTCCCAATATGTAGTAACCAACGTTATCATAACCCCCCTCAGATGCCTCCCCAAGGGTATTTTCAACAACGGGCAAGGCCGCAATGGAGGTTGGAGAGATGGCTACAGAAGATTGAGTAGCCTTAGGGGCCACAATTACCAGATTAGCTGGTGGGGTAAGCACAGCAGCTTTAGAGAGCTTGTGTGGGCGTATGGTTGTTACTACCTTACAGGGCTCTGATATATAAGAAGGAGGTATAACCCTTTTAAGTTGCATTGAGGGATCAAGTTTAGCAGGGAAGAGGGGCACAGGTGAGCTCACTCCCTTTGTTCAACAGGTGGAAGCTCCTCAATGGTTACCATGGAAGGTTTCACCACAGCATCATATGAATTAGCACATAATTGTAAGTCAGCCACTTCTAACAAAGCCTCTTTAAGGTCACAGATGTTTTTGAAATGGCTTTTTACTGAGATGATATGTCTGGCTAAAGAGGTTTGAGAGGCTATCCCAGTTAACAGGGCGGCGATAGCATCATCAAGGGTAAGCATTTTAGAGGTTGACAACCTTTGTTCAGTGAGGTAAAATCGTTCAGTAAATGCAATGGTTGCTTCACCTTCAAACATACTAAGGCGCATAAAGGCCTGTTTTTCCCTGTGTAGACTCTGCTTTTATCCAAATTCAGCTAGAAGAGCCTCTTTCACCTCTGCCCAGATGTGCAATGGGTTCAGGTAAGGAAGTTATCATCTCTCGTGCTAGGAAACTTAAACAAGGAAGAATATTTTGCACTTTCTGCTAATCCATTGCATCACACATGGCAGCTTAATAAGCATACAATAAAGTAGCAATACTCCCTTTTTCAGGAATGAAATTAACTTTATAAAATGATTTTATTGAACGCCGCTCAAGTTCTTTGTGATAGGATAGAGCGCTGGCTAGTTGCTTTTCCAAAGCAACTAAACGTGATTCAATGTGAAAAGGAAAAGTATGAGGGTTACTTACGCTTGAAGCTTCCATTTTTGAAGAACTTTGAAGTGTACATGTATTCCCTGTAGTGAGCACCAATTTGTAGGAATCCAGCTTAAGGGTGCTCACTGGTGCTTATGCTGATGGATACCACAAAATTTTTAATAAAATTAATAAATGTACACTAATAAAAACTTAGATTTTTTATTGTTTTTATTAGTAGCGCGGGAGTAAAAAGAAAAGTGATCCCCTTGATATCCACCCAATCTATATTTAAACTGATTTTGAGGGTTGGGGGGAATTTGAGTATAATTTCAGAATAGCTTCAATGCTTTCAAATTAGGTAATATGAGTTATGCTCATATCAGATCTGGGGTAAAGTGAGTTAATTTTTGATAAAATGAAGGTTGGGGTTTTGGGGCAGAATGTGCCCATGTGGTAATGTTTTGATGTATTTTACCCAATCACCGTTGGATAAAATACTTTTACCTTGGGGGACCTCCACCACCCCTATAAAAGGGGGTGGTCCCCTCAAAGGTGCTTGGAAGGACCTAGTTGTGGATGGGGGCGTGCCTTCTGATGGTTGCCCTGAGGTCCATCAAGTGGTTGGGGAAATCTGACCATTTGAGTTTTCATTAGTTGCCCAAGCAGGTTTCATAATGGGGTTACCCTGATTAATGGGGTTTCATCATGAATTGGACGGGGTCTTTTGGCTGATATCCTTGACATTCTTATCAAAATTTCTCTTAATGGCATCAGAGAATCACAAATGGCCAACATTTCCCTTTTTTGGCTGAATTTGACCTAGGACTTTCTTATCTTTCAGCTGCAAGAGCAAATGTCCAACAGATAAAATAATTGATGATAAATGTTTCATAAAGATATTTGGTACTTTTAAGTTTTTCCACTTCACTGGAAGACCCTGTATATGTGTCTTGCTATGTAGTAGTCAGTTTCTCCAACCACAAAGCATTCTAAACTGGTTAATATACGTAAGAATTTATAGATTTACTATTTGACCATATTAATCAATATATTATAATTGTAAAAACTAAAAACTTGACCAAAAATATATAACTATAATGGTCTTGAGATACTTTTACTACCAGTTAATAAGTTGAGTACTAATTATTTTTCTGAACTTTATAAATTGATTATTCAGTATTGACAATTAAAGAATGCATAGTTTTATTGATATTTTAAAAGGGTCAAAGCCAAAAAATAAGTATAAAACTCTGTGTAACATAATAATATTATTAAGGGAGAAGACCCCAGTGGTAGAATAGGGACCTCTACCATTGCCTCCCTAAGTTTGATTCTGGTAAAGGAACTTTGGGTAGGGGACAATTATGACTGTGTTGGCATTATGCATCAATGCCTGAACTGAGATAATAAATAGTAAAGGCGGTCAATGGAGTTCCTGGCCTATCATATGCTGTGCATGGAGGTTTTCCAGATTTTATCCTCCTTTCTCATATATTTGATTTCCCAATAATTGGTGTGGTATTTTCCCCAGCTTGGACCACCTTGAATAAAATAAAACATAAGAATATTTCTTTTTCCCATAACTTTGAGTTTCCCATTTACCTAATAATTAGTGAAGTATAATCTTCAAGTCAACTTACCTCACATAAATAAATTATAAGGGTATAATTACTTTAATATCCTTTACTTTATAAAATCATTTTTAGAAAAAAACTCTAATGATTAAAGCATATAAAACACATAGTATATAAGTATATAACTCAAGTTTCTCTGAAGTATGTATAGTATCATTTGACAATTATAATATAACTTTAAAAAATTTTAAGATTTAAAATTTTTATTTGAGGTGGGCCAGCCTGGGGACAATACCAAACTGATGAAGGGAAGTGAAGAAAATGGGAAAGGAGGATATGACCTGGAAAATCTCCACATGCAGTGTATGATAGGCCAGGAACTCCATGGACCTCCTTTGCTATTCACTATCTTGGTTCTGGGCATTGGTGCATAAAACCAACACAGTCATAATTGTCCCCTACCCAAAGTTCATCTACTGGGATTGAACTTGGGGGCAGTTGTAAAGGGTCCATATTCTACCACTGGAGTATCCTCCCTTTATATATCTATAATAAGGTTTAATAGTTGTGCAAAATACAATATATATGATGGAACAGTAAAGAAAAACAATCACTGATTTTTCAATAAATTCTTATCCCTCTGTTACTAAAAATTATATCTCTGGAATTAAACAATAGTTAAGAAGGTGCATAGAATTGATATATGACTCTAATAAAATCATACACAGGAACTTTGTATGATTAGTTCTATAACTATCATCTATTAAATTGTCATACTAAATTAGAGTAACAGATAATGTACGCTGCACAAGCACGTTAATCTAAAATAAAAGTTTTTTATTGATACAAATTGAAAATTGCTTGTTTGTCATTACCTTATTAAGAAAAAAACACTTTAAATGCAAAACTTGAAAGTGTAAATGTTTACGATTTTAAAGGCAGTAAGGGATGTAATTGACCATTAAGGGAGTCGAACCCCTAGCCCTCCGAATTGGAGTCGGACGCGCTACTATCGCGCCAACTAGTCATGTTTTGTATGGAACACACACATATATACCTTTTTTACTTTGATTTCAACATTTTGCAAATGATTTTAACATTTTGATTTCAATTTCAACATTTTGTATTTCAATTTCAACATTATACAAATCAATTTAAACATTTTATACTTCATTTCAAGGTTTTATAGTTTAATCTTAACACAATTTTTGGTGTTAGTTTTATTTTTGTATTCCTGCTAAAATAGTGCAAGCATATTATTGCCCACTCTTTTTTCAACTTTAAAAGTATTTGTATATCCCTTATATCAAATTATAATCTGCCAAAAGGAAACACTGATGCTGAGGAAATCAATGAGTCTGTAGTTAGAACTAGATATGGTACAATCACTAAAAATAAAAATATTGAAATTGAATTATAAAATATTGAATTTTAAATATAAAATATTGAAGTTGAAATATAAAATGTTGAAATTGAAGTATAATATTGAAATCGATATGCAAAATGTTGAAATCAAAATGCAAAATGTTGAAAAGAAGTAAAAATGATATATATAAGAATTAGTATTAAAAATTGGTCTTTTTACTTTTTTATTTACATGCTGATAGTTAGTTCAATAGCTATAATATTACATGTGGTATATGTGTGTGCAATGCTCAACTAATTCTACGGCATGCTAAGCTTTGAGATTTCAAAACTGGTGCATGAAAGGGAGTCCATATGCATGTAACTTGAAGCTGGGTTTTAATTTCTATATAAAAAAAGTTTATATGTAAGATGCATATATATATGATTAAATAATGAAATTGGTATAACATCTCAATTAAGCGGTGAATAAGCATTCAGTTGATTTGATGGGCTCAATGTTTTTCAAGCGGATGGTTCTGTGGTTGATTTGATAGGTTCAATAGATTGTAAATGACTGCAATTTGATTGATTCTATATGTTTAGTTTGGTTTTACCAAGAATTTGGTGATAAATTTTGATTTGGTATGTTCAATGATTTTGCATAAGTGGTTTAGTTATTATCTAAAATAATGAATCTATTTTAATTATTTCAAATCATTTGTTTATATATAAATAAATATTTCTTTGTATATTTCTTAGTTTTGCATGAATTCCTATACCATTTATTTGGTTGCAATGAAACTTTGGTGAGTTGACATCGATGAATCCCCCTTGGGTTGGGACCATCTAGTACTAAAAAGAAACTTTGGTGAGTTGTTGTACATGAACCCATAAAGGTTTCTGAATTAGTACAGCCATTTTACAATTAGTTAAGTCAAAAGTTTTAAATTAAGAGGTATATATTTTATATATTATTAATGGTAATTAGTATGTTATTATAGCCGAGCAGTTTGATATCTGGTTGGTTTGATAGTTTCAATAGTTTTGTCAAGAAGCTGGTGGTGTCATGAAACTGCTGAGATCACCAATCCATTGGCAGATGTTCCCTCCCTTATATTATCCCTGTAGCCATTTATTCATTTTCATCTGCTTTTTAGACCCCAAAATTCCTTTTTTTCTTTAAAAATTTCCCATTGATCAGGTATAAAAGCCTGCTCATAAATTTCAGTAAATATAATAAATACTATGCTTATTTTATTATATTTTGTAATTTTCAGGATTTATACCTGTCATGCCATATCTATATTATGGGCAGAATGCCCTACTTCTCAAGCCTACCTATGCTGAATGTACTGCCCTTTAAAGTGTACATCTGATGTGTTGTCTAAAACTCAAGTTGTGATCAACCTGGGATTTATGAGCCTTCATAACAAAATGGTGATCCTGCCAGGGATGACACCCTGTGATCTCCACCATTCAAACAGTTGATCTTAAACTTGGAAGAATATGCCACTGGTGAATCAAAATATGAAGAAGATCAAGGAGATACACCTGAAGCCCCAAAGAACTTTATTGATTATTTACTGAGTGCAAAAGCAACAAAAGCATCTTAACTCTAAGTCACTGCCACAAAGCCCCAAAGAAGTTTATTGATGATTTACTAAGTGCAAAACCCTAAAAGCATCCAAACCCTAAGTCATTACACTCCCAAATTTCTGAAGAAACTTAAGTTTGATGATTTACTGAATGATGAATCCCAGATTACCACCTCCAAAGCCCTAACAAAGATTTTGATTTTTCTGAATGTAACTGAAACTCCCTAACCCACATTTCAACCTATCCAAAAATGAGTTTTACTTGCCTTTCTTGCCTAATTAACCCAGAACCATCAATCTGATCAACTTAATTCTTATTTATGCACTGGAGTTTCATTGAACCTAAGATTCTGAGTATTTACAGGAACCTGAGAATGGGAATTTGCCACAATTAGCCCAAGATTATGAGGTCATGCCTGAACAAGATGAAGATGCTGCACTTTACCAAACTGAGGTACCACCACACTGATGTCAATCACACTGAATCAAATACCTTGACATCACTATCAACCAGCTTTAGCTCATGAACACTTATTTGATAATGAGTTAGAAGCCCACATGCCTTACCGCCCCTTTGGACCACCCTGTACTCATCCAGTGGTCAAAATGCCTGTAATATGCAGTTTTGCACCAGTATGTCACAAATAAATTGGGAAGTACTAGCCAGGTAGTGATCACATTATATATAATGTCTCTGAGACCCATCCCTGAATGTGCGCACAATGTCTGGATGTAATGATGTATTCTCAAATGGATTTTTCAGTGACACTGCATGCCAACAGCATGGTTTAGCCCTGGGACAGCACCAGGAATTAGGCCATCTTGGAATAGCTTACTACTCAAGGTCATACTCCAGATTTTATTTTTTAATAAACAATATAATATATAAAATCTCATATAGATGCAACAATGATTATTGAATAATTGAGCAATTTTTCTTAGAAGAAGAAACTAAATTCTTATATTTCACCCTTCCCTTGATATATCAACTTCAAACCCTTCAAGTAAGCTTCTCTCCTACACTAAGCTCTCAAGTAATGACCGGATCATCAACCATGAAGACTCAATAACTCATTTGAGCATTATTCAGAGTATTTGAAACACCAGTTTCAGATTATGCTGAATCAATCTCTGCTCCTAAACTTTGGATTTATTACCTTTGACACCAATTTCATAATCTGATTTTCCATCAACCTATACTTATTCAAATTGGCCTTTGATACTTGGAAAACCCAAGAATTTGCTATTTAGGTTGATGTTCAGATCATGCTGTGCCAAATCTGTTACATCATTCTCTGCGTGGCCCAAAACTCCTGGGTCTTCTCAGGGCACTTCAAAAATTCTTCTTGCTACTGCCACATCACCTCTTCCACCAGGTACCCCATCCATTTCACCTAGAACTTCTGTCAGCCTTGACCCACCATGCATATAATATCCGTTCAACCTCATACTTTAACCATCCTCCTCTCAAGGGCTCAGTGGTCCTGGTCAATTAAGTCCTTTCCCTTTAGATGGACGTAGATGGGAGGCATAGTCTACTGGATGGGACTTAGACCATTACATTAGCGTCAGTTCAAAAGCAGCCTTATTGATAGCATGAATAGTTCTACAGGGGCCCAAAAACTTTTGCCCAAGCTTGTGACTCTTCACCAGCATGGCATACTTCTTAGTTACCATGAGAACCCAATCTACAGGTCCAAATTGTGAGCCTTGAGCTCTTCATCAGTACACCTGACACTTCTGTCATGAAATGGCTCATTCCAAGTTCCTGCATAACATCTTCCCAATATCTTTTATAATCCAAGCCATCTCATCCGCCCCTGACACACTCCACCCCTGAAACCCCATTTAATGTAGTGCTAAACTATAGTTAGCAAAGAATGGAGTAATTTTCATTAATGTCCGGCATTGATTATTGCAATCAAAGTGGGGCAAATGGACCCACAAAACCCAATTGTTTTGCTATTCAGAAGTGTAAAATGGAGACTTTGCTTAAGTATCTGATTTATTCTTTCCATTTTTGCCTATCCAACTGGGTGATTATATGCTGAGGATGGAAATGGGTGAATTTTTTTAAATTTTAAAGAAAATTTGACCAAAATTTTGTCACAAACTGGGGCCTGCAATCTGGGACATTCTCCGCGGATAGCCCATTCTGGGCAAATATTTCATCAATAAAAACCTTACTGCATCCTTCAATAAAAGATTGGATGTTCACAGGAAAAAATCAGCATATTTAGTATCTGGTTGATGACCACCATGATTGTGTCCTTCTTATGGACCCTTTTAAGGCCTGTTATAAAATCCACACTAACTAAAGTCCACAGATGACCAAGAATTTTAAGCAGTTCTAACTTACCAGGGGGATCTTCCTGGAGGGTTTTAATCTAGCGCACAAAAGCACTCCCCCATATATTTCATAATGTCCTTCTGAAGGACCAGCCATTAGTAATTCCAACACACCATCTACACCATTTTTTGACTCCAGGGTGACCTACCAATAGATAATTGTGAAGAATTTGCAACAAATACCAATGCAATGATTGATTCAGGACCCATATGCACAAATCATGGTAAAACACCCCATTTTTCCTCCCATATGTGCGGTGATGGTCATGTTGTTGTCCCTCCACAAACTCAGCCCATAGCCTTCATCCAAATGCCAACTTTCTTTGCTTCTGGGAGATTTACTCCCACCAACTCACTTCCTCCACATCCAATCATTGTAAATTGGTCTGGATGGAACATTGTAGCCATGTTATATTTTTAACTCAGCCCTCTTGTAGGCCAATTCTGCATCCTAAATTAACTAATCTTCTAGGGGTGTTGGTCAATCCCAGCTGGTATGCTACCTGAAAATCATACTGGACTAGCTCCATGTACCAGCGGTCTTGTCACTGGTCCAAACTCACAGGCTAGAAATAGTTTTCTAAAGATCCATAGTCCATTCTAACTATGAAAGGATGGCAAGCGTATAACAGGTGCTGCTGCCACTCCCTTAAGGCTGATACTGCTGCCAGCAATTATGTTGAATTTCAGCAATTCCCTATATATATGCTGAAGGGTTTTTCGCACAGGGTTATGCCCACTGGACAATTGGAACGGATGATATGCCAATTGACAGTTCCTTGGAACACTTGTAAACAATTAATTTATAATAAAATGGGAGCAATTTCACATAAAACACTTTTTTATTTTAATACAATAAATTAGCAGATCTCTTCTAGTCCACTCCCTCTTTATTCCTTTTTCTTTTCTCTCTAAAAAACCTCCTCTCTCTCAATTGCCCATCTCACTTATATACAGTGGCTTTGGACGATACTGCTCTCATAGCTTGGGCTATTCTATTCTGCCAATTCTTTTCAAATTTGGATTGTTATTTCTTAATTCTCTATCGCCCTAATTGTAGGCAATTTACTTTGTATTCATCGAATGTCAACATTGTCTTATCACCTTATTGCCTTATTTAGAGGCGATCCAATAATAACCTGTTATATCCCAATATCACCTCATCTCAAGGCACTCAAATAATTGTAACTGATATCATGTTCAGCGGATTCTTCCCACTCCGCCTTAGCTGTCCCACAATTATTGTCCAGTCATATCAGAATAATGACATTACCCCCTCCTTGACTGGACGATAAAGCTCCTATTGTTTGTATAGTCAGAGGAACTTTGCATGCACTCAGTTGATGATCCAACCACTTGCGGGATCCTTGATGGTATACACGTCAACCCCAGTTTTCTTTATAACTTCTAATTAACCAATCCAAATACTGTCCATCTTGTGTTTCCACCTGAATCCATGTTGGTCAAGGAAGAGAAGCATATCGCCTTCCTTGAACTGCACCAACCTGCTATGACATACCTGATTGGCGGCCTGATTCCTGATCTTCTTGGCTAAGCTGAAGGAATATGCTTTGGTTTTCAGTTTGATCAGAATGCTTGCAAGGTTAGTCAAAGAGCAGTGGGGTTCCATTCTACCAGTGTCTTCTACACATGAATAAGATAATGCTGACAGAGCCAGATATTGAATGTATAGTAGTTGGAAGGGACTCTTCACCATGGCGGAATGGCAACTAATGTTATAGGTGAACATGGAAGTGGAAAGGAGAGAGCTCCAATTGGAAGGTCAATCCATTACTAATCTCTGTAGTATGTTCATCAAAGTCACATTTATCCGTTTGATCATTCCATTGGATTCAAAGTGATACAGGGTTTTTAGGACCCTGCAGATGGCCATCAATTCGTTGAGCTTGGGTAAAATGTGAGAGGTGAAGTTGGTTCCATTGTCAGTAAGGATAAACTGTGGGCAGCCATGATGCTGAATGATGCATTCCATTACAAACTTAACCACAGTAATTGCCCCCAGATCCCAAATGGCCCGCGCCTCAACCCACCTGGTCAAGTGGTCAATTGCCACCAGGATATAATTAGACTGGTTAGCTTTAGTTGGCAGAGGTCCCACAACATCGATTGAGACTGTATGCCAAGCAAAGTGAGGCTTTACTAACGGTATGAAGTCTTCTGGCAGAACAGCTTCTCCACCTGGCACTGATGACAGCAGGACAGGGTCTCAAGCAAATCCAATTGTATGCTTTCCAAATTATACCGCAGCCTCAATAATTCAAGCGTCTTCCAGACTCCACCATGACCAACTGCTTGGTGTGCGCTCATGATAATATTTGGTCTGGTCAAAGGTCTGGGGATATTCAAGGTAGTGTCCCCTATATGCTTATAAAATTCCCCGTTTTTCTGGAATGTATTAGTCCTGAGTCCATTGAGCAACTTGATAACTTGAAGTGGTTCATCATCATACTTACCGCTGAGCATTTTGTCAAACTTTATGTCACTTAAATCCACTATAACTGCAATTGTTGGAAATCTTGATAAGCAATCAGCGTTTTGCTCATGGTCGATGGAGAATTTCAAAATCATAAGCTTTCAGCTTAAGAGTCCATTGGGCTAGCCGCCAGTCTAGCTCTCTTAAATTCTGCAACCAGCGCAATAATGCATTATCTTTCATGACTTTAAACTTTACTCCATGCAAGTAGACTCAAAACTTTTTATATGCATAAATCACCGCTAAGCACTCCCACTCAGTTATGGTGTAATTTCGTTCATGGCAATTCAAGCTATGGCTATAGTATGCCACGGGGTGCTCCTCCCCCTCATCGTCCTTCTGAGACAGGACTGCCCTAACAGCGGAAAGTGACACATCCATCTGCACTATAAATTCCTTATCAAAATTAGGGTAGTGCATCATAGGCGCATTAATTAGCGCCATTTAAAGTGTATTGAAGGTGCATTGATGCCATTCTGTCCATTCAAACATGGCATCCTTCTTTAGTAGTTCAAACAGCAGACCTCCAATGCAACTGAAATTGGGTATGAAGCGTCAGTAATAACCCACCATCCCCAAAAAACACCTGAATGTCCCGCTTACTACCTGGCTTAGTCATCTTCTGGATAGCATTACCTTGGTGGGTTGGGATCTTAACCCCAGTTGCATCCACCACAAACCTGAGGTACTCCAGCTGATCCTTTAAGAAGTGGCATTTCTGAGGCTTGATTTTAATATTGGCCCCAGCCAGTCAGCGAAATACCTCTTCCAAATGGGTAAGGTGCTCAGTGAATGTATGAGAGAAGATGTTAATATTGTCAAGGTACACAAGAATGCATGACATCTTTGAATCACCCAGTATGGTGTCCATTGCTCATTGAAATGTAGCCAGGGTGTTACATAGCCCTTGCGGCATACGAGTTGGTTGAAAAAATCCCTTTTGAGGTGATTACAGCGCATTTTTCTTGTTCTGCCGCAGGCAACTCAATTTGCCAATAACTGGATATCAAATCCATCACCAAAAAGTAGCAGGCTCCACCTAACTGATCCAACACATCATCAATCCGCGGTAGAGGGTATGAGTCTTTTTTGGTGATACTATTAAGCTTCCAGTAGTCAATTACTACGCAGTTAGTGCCATCCTTCCTTTTAACAATTAGGACAGGTGAAGCCCACAGACTCTTAGATGGTTTGAGCATTCCCTTCTCTAGCAGCTTTTCAATCTCCTCAGTGATGACTTCTTTGGCTGCCCTTGATTGGCGGATTGGTCAAGACCTGATGGGGGGATGATCCCCAGTATTCATCCGATGAACAACCCCCTGAGTGCACCCAAAGCATGATCATCAAGTGCAAAACCTCTTTATATTTTTGAAATAAAGCCTCTGCTCGGATCCTTTTGGGCTTCCAATAGCCCCATTAAATTCTCCTGTGGCACAACCGCCATTACACTGGAATGCAGTTTGATGGGCAGACCAAATTCATCCAGAGAACCAAACTTGTAAACCTGGTTGATATCCTCAACTGGGTACAAATGTAAATACACTATAACCTGATGCTGACGGATTTGAATTAGTCTGTTCTGAAGATTTGCTATCAATACCTTGATCTCCCCATGGCCCAGAAGTATGATGCCTGGAGCCATGTGGGGCTCAAGCCATGATTGCTGATAAGGCCCAATGATCTCCTCATAGAGCCCAGCTGGCACTTCCACCTCTAACTCAGTGTCTACTATTACTTGATGTCCAGAGGGAATGGATATAGCTACAGCTGCTCTAAGAGGTAGCCCTTGATATTATTATATCTGGTGGGGCAGGGCCTGAGTTTTCCCTTTTAATTGATGATAGCGCACTGGAATCACCCCATCGCTGTAGGCAAGGTTGATCTGTCCCATATGCACTGAGCTCTTCAGCACTCCGCTGGAGGTGAAATAAATTGGGATCTGCTGTCCCAAAATGGCTAGGGTTTCTTCCATCATGTCAATGACAGCCCCATAGTGTCGCATAAAGGCAGTCCAAATTAACAGATCATAGTTGCTATTTGGTAATACCACCGCTTGAGCCACAACAAAAATGGATCCAAACTGCAAGGGAAACGCACTATACGCTCCTTCAGAGACCATGGTTTCTTCTCCAGAGGTCCCATACACCATCCAGTGGTCTATGTCAGGTTTTAAAGACAACTTCACCACCAATTTAGTGGAGACAATGGTAACAGGAGCGTTAATATCAATTATAGCTTGTACTTGGGTTTTGGCTACCATAATGTCACAGTAAGTGCACTATGAGTAAGATGAATGCCAGCTATTTACTATGTGTACATTCAGTGGTTCATGTTTTCCCAGGAAACTTATAATACCCGCGCCAATTTTAGGGTACCGTGTTACAATATCATCCACTGGAAGGGCGACATCTACTCCTCTCAGGGACAAAGCATCTGCAAATGGTTCTAACTGGTCTGAAGGACTTTATTGAAAATCTGACAAGCGTATGGCTTTGATTGCTATGGAGATCCTTTGTCCACCATTTTTTTGGTTTGTGCTTGGGTCAGCACATTTACTCCCCCAACTGGCTGTTGGTAGAGGAATGTATCGTCATACTGGAAGGCTTCTGCTGCAATTAATACAGTAGATTAAGGTGGGACGTTTGAATTTTGAGATAGCGGAAGTAGAGTGTCCCATCTCTACTCTGCTCTGACTTTTCCCTGATAACATTGCTCCTGTTGTATGGGAGGGATCCGTCGCTTGGGCACCATCATCCCATGTGCCCAGGGCGACCACAAGTAAAACAATGTACCCCATAGGACCTACGTCTGTGCTGAATAAAAGTTGGCCCACTTGGAAGGTTGTTCTGATGAGGATCGATGTAACCAGACCCACATTGGTAGAATGACTGCTGCCAATCAGTGTATTTAGGGCCAAAGCAGTAGTTGGCCAGTTAATAATTGGTAGTTATGGAATGGAGATTGTACTGTGGTGAGTAACCTAATGGAACCCGCACTGACTGGTTATTTCCCCCACATGATTAGGGTTGACAACAGTGACCATGTGAATCTGTTCAATATTGGGTGGAGGGAAAGTTACAGCTAAGTGGCGTACAAACTGAACAAGTTTAAGAAGAGGTACATCAGCCTCCAACAATGGGGCCATGACATTATAAAGTTTGGGGTATGGCTTCACCGCTGAGGCCATTGCAATGCATACATCAGCTTCAGCTAGAATCCCAGCCCCAATCAACACATGTGCTTTGGCCATAAACCGCTCAGCGAATACAGGGAGAGTCTCATTTCGCTGAAACCTGATGGTCAAGAACTTGGCTTTCCACTGTGACATCTTTGCAGTTCTGCCAAACAACTGCAGCACCATCTCCTTAACTTCTTGGTATGAAAAGGAACTATCTGAAAGGTAACAAACGACTTAAACAGCACTCCCGACATCCAAGGAGGAGATCAATAGTTTTACCCTCTGCCAATCTGAAGTTCCTTCAGTTGCAAACTCAAATCATTGAAAGAAGTCATGAATATTTCCTTTGCAATCAAACGGCAACAGCTTATCACTGTCAACTTCCTGAAGCAACTCATCTTGTCTTTTGAGCACAGTATCCAATGCAAGTTTCAGTTCCTCATATGCAGCGGGCCCAGTGTGTCATGCAGATTCCTTATCAAAGCAACCTGGATGTGACATAGCTGGCGACTGAGTTTTTATCATATTGTTATTGATCAATGTGCCCCCTGTGGTGAGTGCCACTGTTGAATTTCAGCAATTCCCTATATATCTACCAAAGGGTTTTTTGCACAGGGTTACACCCACTGAACAATTGGAACAGATGATATGCCAATTGACAGTTCCTTGGAACACTTGTAAACAATTAATTTATAATAAAATGGGAGCAATTTCACATAAAACACTTTTTTATTCTCATACTTTAAATCAGTGAATCTCTTCTAGTCCACTCCCTCTTTCTTCCTGTTTCTTTTCTCTCTAAAAAAACCTTCTCTCTCTCAATTCCCCATCTCACTTATATACAGTGGCTTTCAGATGATACTGCTCTCATAGCTTGGGCTAATCTACTCCGCCAATTCTTTTCAAATTTAGCTTGTTATTCTCTAATTCTCTAAGCCCTAATTGTAGGCGATTTACTTCATATTTGTCAGATGTTGACATCGCCTTATCGCCTTATCGCCTTATTTAGAAGTGATCCAATAGTAACCCATTATATCCCAATATTGCCTCATCTCAAGGCACTCAAATAATTCTAACTGATATCATGTTCAGCAGATCCTTCCCAATCTGCCTTAGCTGTCCCACAATTATCATCTAGTCATATTGGAATTTTGACAAATTATATATCATATATTGGATAATAGGCATCCGCCGGAGCCATTTTCTGGCTAAAATAGCAATTGGGATATTCTAACCCATCACCCCTTCTTGTATTAGTACCGCCCCATGGCATAGTATGAGGCATTCATTTTGACCACAAATGGCTTCCTGGGGTTGGAATGAGCCAAAATGGACGTCAAAAGTACTTTCTTTTAGTAGACTAAACGCCCACTCCTCCTCCCCACATACAAATGGAGCATCTCAAGTTAAACATGTAAGGTGTAGAGCTATTTTTTATATTTTTTTCATGAACCGCCATAGGAGATTCATCATACCTAAGAAAATACGCACCCTGTTTGCTCAATCAATTCTTTACATGATCTAACAGCCCGCAACTTGTCAGGGCAAATACCAAGTCCATACTGAACATTTGAATTTATTGTGAGGAAGGCTGACCAGGGGATGGACACTTCCAAATGTTGACCCCAAAGAAACAAAACTTATTAAGAGGGAAGGCACCCCAGAGAAGCGATGCTATCTCTTGTTGCCAGCGGGAACGCCACTATGGGGAAGGGGAGGGAACGTTTGAAGGGGCCATAGCCACAATTGAACACATGTGGAGGAAAGGGTCCGATTTGATGAACCAAACTGGGAACCAGAAGGAGACCAGCTGTTGGCGATGTGGTGGGAGGTACCCAAACATCCATGCCTGAAAGTGGTCCACCAAATGGGACCAGAATCTGTGGACAGCTTCTGGGAGGGTGGGAGTGGAGCCTGCGATGGCATCCAAGACAATCATGTGGATAGTCCACATGGAGATTGTGACCACCAGAGCATGGAGGGAGGGTGGAAGGGAGGATACCATGGATATAGCAAACATATCTCTTGACATACTGAAGGGATGTGTTTGATCCTGGTCAAGCAGACGTTGAACTTCACGCCATATCACTTTAGAGGTAGGGCACTTCTCCAGGCGGTGGAACAGCGTTCCATACTGGCCACATATGACGCAGGATGAGTGTAAAGCGTTAGAGCGCTCAGCCATATGGTACACCCATCTCAGGCAGCGCCACACATGTGAACGGATTTGAGGCTGCAACAGAGGGTGGTGTGCGTATTTCCAAATAGTCTTCTGGGTCTCAATGGAATAAGGGATGTCCATCATGTCCAGGTAGTCCACCCTGGATAGGACATGGGGCCGTGTGGGGATCAAGCCATCTTGAATGGGTAACCCTGTACCTCCTGTGTGAACTGAGGAGAGGGGCGGCCTCTCTGTGCTGTGTGTCCACTAATACATATTCTCCACTCAGCGCTCTGCATGGAGAGGAGGATTCGTTTGTAGTGGGTTTTTATACCGTGAGGACCTGTGGCCAATGGGTGGGAAGCCAGATATTTCATCAAGGAGTGAGGGTGCGATGGATTGTTAAGGCCCAGGGCGCAGGAGAAGTTGGAGTGGGCTGCGCGGGACCAGTGTTGGGAGGGGAGCATAGGGACGGTGACAGCCGCAATCCAGGTGCCCAGGATCTTGGCAGCATGGGCTTTAAAGTTGAGCAGGCCCATGCCACCATGATGACAAGGGCCAAACATGACATAAGCCGCACTGGAGGTGGGCGGCCTGACCAAAGCCACACTTGCAGAAGGGCATACATAGATTTGAAAAAACCTGGGGAGAAGGCGATGGCGTGGGCTCCAAACCAGACTTTGGAGAGGAGCATAGAGTTGGCTAAAACAACCCTGCCAGTAAGGGAAGTAGGGTGGGCTCTGAGGGAGGCGATGCGCTTTGTCACGTTGTCTAGAATACGACTTTCCATTACTGCTGAGGCATACCCGCCTGCCTCCACCCACACGCCCAGATAGCGGACAGGCCCTATGGTAGGGCGTGGCATGAAGGGGAGCACAAGTGGGGCGGTGTGGGGTGAGCAGGGAAGGTGAGCACGTGTGCAAGCAGATGGGCCGGGCTGGGCACTGGTCGCTGGGGCCCAGCAGGTTTGATACTGACCAAGGAGGATGATTTCAGTTTTGGAAGCGTTCAGTGCAGCATTACTTACCCGGAAATATTCCTGTATGAGAGCTTCAAGCGCGCGTGCATCTTTATTATTGGACACCCCAACCACACAGTCATCTGCAAACGCCATCATCTTGACTGGGGCTTGGCCTGGTACATGGACCCCAGTGAGGTGAGCATTCACATTTCAAAGTAGTGGGTCAAGGCTGAAGTTGTATAAGAGTGGGCTAAGGGGGTCCCCTTGGCGTAAGCCCCTTTGAGGGTGGACTACTTCCGTTAGGAAGCCAGGGTCACGCACTGCCATTGTTGCAGATTCCGTGAGCAGCATCACCCAGTTGATGAAGCAAGGGGGCAAGCGGAATTGATGGAGACAGGCCCTGAGGTATTCCCAGTTTACTCTATCATAGGCCTCCTGTTGGTCCAAAAATACAAGTGCCCCAGAGGCTGTGGACTGGCATGCATTAGCCACAGAGTGCACGTTGTCCCAAATCGACCTTCTGGGTATGAAACCAATTTGTTCTGGGGAGATGGTGGCAGATGCTACAATCCCTAAATGGTTAGCCATGATTTTAGTTAAAATTTTTGTATCCATGTTAGTTAAAGAAATGGGGCGTCAGTTGGCAAGGTCTAGCTTATCCCCTTTCTTGAAGAGTGTGATGGTAAAGGCCTCTTGCCATCCTGTTAGAAGGCGCGTATCCAGAAGGCTCTGGTTATGGGAGGCAAGCAGCAGTGGGGATATATATTCAAAGTACTTTTTATAGAATTCATATGGAATGCCATCAGGACCTGGGCATTTCCAATTTTGTGCACCGCGGATGGCTGACCAGAGTTCATTTGGAGTAATCAAATTCAAGAATTCCGGGTATCAAGAAATGGTGTAGATGTGAGTGCTGTTGAGAAATTTCACCACTTTGGCCAGCTGAATTGGATCAGATTGGTATAACTCAGAGTAATACTTTTGTATTTCAATTGCCACTTCAGCTAGCATATCCGCAATGGAATCATCTGATCTCCACACCTGTGTGCAGGCCACGCTCTGGCATGGTTTGAAGAATTTTTTAAAAAAATATATGGTGCACGTGTCACCCTCTGTAATGTGTTTGGCCCTGTACTGAACACAAACCCAATGTTTGTGTTGCCGTTTGAGCGCGTTGAGGTGGGCGGCTGCTTCTGCCCACTTCCAGCCCCAAGCAGAGCTGTAGCCTGTGGCTGGAATGTTGGATTCCAGGTGTGCCAACTCTGCCAGAGCATGCAAGATGACAGCCAATGTAGCTCGTGAGTGTCAGGAGGAAAGGTGGTGAGTGTGGCGGATGTTATCCTCTTTGAAGGCTGACCATGTGGAGATTGGGTCCGCGCAAAACGGTGTAATAAACTATTTTGCTAAAGTTGCTAATTCCACCCAAGTGGAAAATCCTGGTGACGCAAGTTTGGGTGGGCAGAGTTTGCACCAACGCGGGGCCTTAGCCACTGTGACAGGTAAGTGGTAGGTTATCAAGACCAGCTGGTGGTCAGAGAATTCGATTTTTGTTGTTTGGAAGTGGGAAATGTGAGATCAAAATTTTGCCAGTATGAGGATAAGGTCAATGCGGGTCATGGACCTTAATTGGCCGTTGTGGATGTGGGGGTGCATCATGTTTTTGAGCAGAGGGGCTTGCCATGGCAGCGCGTCTAATAACCCAAGGGTGGCCTTTAGAACTCAAAGTTCTATGTGACCATGGGGGCGTGGGATGAGAAAGGCCAACGGTCTGTGGGTGAGTCTAGCCAACAGTTCATGTCGCCAACTATGAATGGGTCAGGGGGTAATGGAAGGGATTTGACTGATGAGAAAAATTCCTGACGCTCTTGTGCACAGGTCAGGGCATAAATGTTGATGATAGCGTGTGCCACTTTAGCCCATGAGAATGTAACAACAAGGTCTCAGCCATTGAGGAAGGATTCTGACGATAAAAATTTTAAAATTGTTTTTCTGAACTAGCACCCCACAGTGCTCTGACCAGAAGGATAGGGAAGGGAGGAGCATGATTTTCCAAGCATCCTCGGAACCTCATGGACAGTGGGACTCCTGGATAGCCAGGATGTCCACAGGTAAATTTTTTTGTGAAAAACTCAGTTTCCTAGCCCAGGATGGCGAGGCCTTGAGTCCAGCGATATTCAACTTCCCTAAAGTGAAGGCTTCCCCCATCGCACCTTAGGTGTGAGGGGGTGGGCACCTGGGCCCACCAGCCTCCTCTAGATCCCCATGGGCCTTCACAGCAGCGTGGGTGTTAGCAGCAACGCTATCAGGGTTTTTGTTAATTTTTGTGGAAAGAGTTGCATTGGCTTTAGCCTTTGCTTTTTGTTTCCCCGACATTGAACAAATTTTTTGTGGTGCGGATGAGTTTGGTGCACCAACATTTGGGTCAGAAAATTTTTTTCAGGTAGGTTGGAAACCAAGTCAGTTTCAATTGGGTCTTAGTTGTAAAGGTCAGGTGAGATTGAGTCACCCATCGGATCCTCAGATTGGGTGGCCCAATTGGCATGGGCTTCCCAATCTGATTGGTTGAGGGATTCCCAAGTTTCTTCCACTTCAAAGGTTTTGATGTCCTCCTGGCGTTGGAAATGTGGGATAGCAGAAGCGACTTTGGCCGCTTCCTTGGCCGCGGCCCTGTGGGCCTGTTTGGCCTTCTTTCGCTCTTGAGGGGAGATAGGCTTTACTAGTAAGTAGCAGCCTTGTGCTCCCCACGGGAAAGACTCTTTGGTGCTGGTGGTTAGTTTGTAGTGTGCCTCTCCACTGGCCATGGCCGCCGAGGGGTGCTCTTGGAATGTGATGCCCTCCTTGGTGGGGCATGCGTGTGCCTTGTGGCCAAACGCGTCATAGTGGGTGCAGATGGGGGGTGCGCTGTCTACGGTTACCTGGAAAGGGTGGGTGGTATGCCCTTTGATATTAATATAAGTGGAGTGCAGGATCTGGGTTAGGTTCTTCACAATCTCCTCAGTTAGAGTCAGAACTGCAATGGCTTTGCCAGTGCACAGGTGTGGCATCAGTGTAAAGCGTTGCATCTCAAAGGATTGTATTTCGCCATATATGGTGAGACCATCTCTCAGGTGATGCTCCAGAATGGCACGCTTGACTGTAGTGAGCAAAAAGTCGAACGTGAGGAAAATTTGGTTGGATTTTGTCCATCTGGTGCATTTGGTTTTGATGACCTATTGCCCTTCATGGAGGTCAATCACTACACACACCACAGCAGCTTTGTCTGCTGCCTCCTTGTTTTTGAAACTGAGGTCCAGCCAACCACGTGACTTGGAGTGAGGTGCAACATACACCGCGGTCAGGAAAAAAGTGTGCACATCCCCACAAAATTTTTCCCATAAAGTCATTTGTTGGATGTCCAGAAACACCCAGACACCGTATTCCACCAATGAGAGTGGTTGAGAGTGCGGCGTGTTGATGTAATGGTTACATCGCGCCTGCCAAGCGAGGATTTCCAGGGAAATAGTGACTGCCAGTTTTTTATTTTTTTCTATTCCGCCGGTTTCTCTGGGGCGTTTTCAAATGTTGGAGGTTGCAAGCCTACCACCTGTGCCTCTTACCTTACTTGCCCAACTGCTCCTTGACATGGGCGCAGACTAATTCTCCTCTGTGAGATTATCAAACTAGATTCAGACTTGAATTGAATAAGTTGCAAAAGTGATTGCAACGAGAGAGAAAAGTTTTGTTCCATACTGAACATTACATTACCCAAAAACATCACTGAGCTTCAGTTAAATTCGCATTTAGAGGACTTCAAACTCAAGCAGTCTTGACAATCACCTTTAATACCTCCTGCACATCGTGCATATAATCCTCCTGGGAATGGGAATATATGAGAATATCATCCATATAAGCTTCAAAGCAAAGGGCCAATCATACCCTTAGGTCATGATCAATCATATACTGAAACACCACTGTGGTGTTTAACAGCCTGAATGAAATCACTTGATACTGAAACATCCCCAAGTGGCACCTAAACATAGTATATTTTTTATGTGCTGGTCTCACTGGGACTTAATTGAACGAATCTGCAAGATCTAGTTTAGTAAAGACTGTGCAACCTGTGAGCATTGGAAAAATATCTTCTATCAAGAGCATTGGATAGGGATCAGGCTCTATAACTGCTTTTAACCACTGAAAGTTTACACACAGCTGCAATTTCCCACTTGCTTTTGGCATTAACAGCACTGGCAACACAATGTCAGACTTCTTGGTCAATTAATCTTTCACTTAGCATCGACCCTACGTGCTCCTCCAGTGTGGCTTTCACCTGTTGGTTGAGTGGGTAAAATGGACATCATCAGGAAGTTATGACCCCATCTTAAACCAGAAGGAAAACGTGCTTGGGCCAGTGGGGATAAAGGCAAATCCTTCTTAGGACTGGAATAATCCCACAAACACATTACTTTGCGGTAACTCTTCTTCCTGTATCACGCACATGCTTTTTAAATTTGTTTGGCATAGCTTCTCCAACTACCAACCTCCATCTCATTAGGTACCACTATTCAGTTTAAGGTAACTGCGCAGAAAGGTAGATCAATCTGGGGCTGAAACTGATGCCACCACCGCATCCCCAACAACTCTGAATGTCTAGATTCTTTGCAAAAAAATTCTTCTTAAACTCAAATGGATTTTTCTGTACTCTTATTGAAGGACTCACTTGCCATGAGACAGTCCTCCACAACACATTGACAAACATGACCTTTGGTCCCTTCTTAATCTTAACTTCAATCTCCAACTTTAAACTTCTTGCTATCAAGAGTTCAGCGTAATTGTCCTCCACCCCTGTATCCACCAGGTCCATCACCTCTTATATTCCGCCCTGGGCATATAATTCCATTGGGATAAACAAATGAGGATAAAGCAAAGAGGCAGATTTATTTTTTGAATAAGTTTTTAAATTGCAAATTTTCAGCTGGTGTATACTTAGGCACATCCTCATTCTCATATCCTTGAATTGCTGCTCTACTTTATTCCTTTAAGTTATCTTGTTGTCCCCTTGTACGTTCCTGATGTTCCAAGGGAAGGCATGACAACCACCCTGACCATGCCAACCACCCTCCAGTATTTACCCCTTCATCAGAGACATGAAACCCTCACTGTCATGTCTTGATGACATAATTGAGGGTACCAACTTTAAGGATAAAGCTGGTCGTCAGGAGGCCAAAAAGGTTAAGTTAGCATGCCTTCCTGACCTCAAACATACACTGGACTAATGCTGGGTTCAGAAGAGATATGCCCAGGTTAATCTAGGGGAATGTGCATAATGCTCAGCCCTGTGTTATGGCAAGGGCGTTAAAATGCATGTCATGTTCAGATATAACTGGACAAAAAAACCTAAGTCATTATGGCGGAATGTGTAGAATCTTCCAAGCCTGAGTATGAGTACAATTATGTGAGCACCTTATGATGAGGCGATATTGGGTTGGAAAGGTATATTAAATTACCTCCAAATTGGAAAATGGGAGGATGTTGATAAACAAATAATGAGGTGTTGAGGTACAATATATTGAGTGGATCGCTTTGAATTAAGGCAATCATGAATTTAATACATAGTAACCTCCGCAAGAACCAATGAGATATTGCAGAATGAATTACTAAGAAAAATGGTCAATATCAACCAAGGTTGCTGAGATATCACGAGATGAGTAGATTAGAAAGAGGAGGTTGTTAGTGAGAAAGAGAGTGTGGAGCAAAGCGTGTCCACTGAAAATAGTAAAGATTAATAACGAAGTGTCATCAGAACAATAGCTTCTATTATTATATCTATTTTACGTGTGTGTTGAGGACCAACAAATTCCATATAATCCGTTATATTGCTCAGTGGGCTTGACCCTGTGTGAAAACCTTACAGTGTATCTCAACGATTCTGCCAAAATTATAACAATGCACTAGCTATTTTTTAATAACGATGGTTCAGTTCAGTTTCTAAGCAAACAGGGCTATAAAACCCATTATATTTTTTAGTTTCTAGTTTGGGTTAGCTGTGCCTAAAATCAATAACTCAAGTTTGGTCAATATTGAGATATAGTACACTGGCTGATGGAAGCGTGCACCTATTGGTGCCCATGGGCTTAGCACCACTTCTACCAATTGATGAATTTGGCCAATTGTTTAAATATGTCTCCTAAGAAACAACCTTCCTCATTGGTCAAATTACAATTAGTAAATCTCCGTTAGTTTACATTTTTTTATATGACACTTGGACAAACCTGTGCGCAGACCTCCTCAAGGAGTTCTCTAACAGTGTTGGTCATCATATTTTATCTAAATTATTTACTGTATCTGGAGCTCCGCTGGGCCGCCCTGGTCCCCTCCAGACCAAAGCACCCAAGCACTCCTGCACTAATCTTTGCTTGATTGCAGACTCCCCTTTGGGGTCCAACCAAGTTTTGTTGTTTGTAATCTATCTCTTACTATATACCGCACTGCACACCCTTTCCCTGGGTCCCTTTTGCTCTGGCATCCTCCACGGTGCCCTTTTCACCTTCTTACTAATGACCAGTCCCCTGGCCGTGTGGCTATGCACCTCATAACACCTCTCTGGGAATGGGAGAGTTACAGAAACTCTCCTTACACTCACGACAGTCTCAAGCCAACGCTAGTTGTTTCTCAACCTGCAGGGACAGCGCAATTTCTTCCACCAGTGTACCTTAGACTTTCGATGCTGCCATGGCTGAAAGTAAATCTGACCTTAATCCTTGCTGGAACATCTGTGATGATTGCAAATTTTCAACTCAGGCCACCTTCTAAGCAGTCAGAAAATTCATACATACTCCTCTACTGAGCTATGCCCCAGTCTGACTATTAAAAGAGCTGACTATGCCTCATCCTGCACCTCATCTGGGCAGACCGCACAGTCAGTTAAATCAACACATTTAACCATGGAACTTGGGAGTCAACCTTGCTCTTTGATCAACTCCTGTACCCAACCTGCCAAGTCTGAGGGTAACACATCCATGATTTGGGCAATCTGGAGTGATAAAGGGTCCTCTCCCTGTTAACTGGGCCAGATGTGCCTGGAACCAAATCTTCACAATCACCTGATAAAATCTTATGTAGAGCCTCCATGAGCATGACTAATCACCTGTTGTTAGATCTAGGTACTACAGGGCTTTCTGCTGCTTTTGTTGACACAGTACCCCATACCTGCACCACCTCACATATCAAGAACTTTAAAGAAAATACCATCATCTCCACAATCAAAACATTTTGGTAAAATTCCTCCCCTCCTCAAGACCACCACCTTCTCTCGGGGCCCCACAAGACTGAAAGGAAAGTATTTGAGTTTCATCTAATGTAATGCATGGGTTTGTGTCATTAAGCCACAAATGAATTAGAAAGTACTATCCAGGTAAAAGACCTCATTATGGATAAGGTTGCCAAGACTCATACTTGAACACGTGCACCATGTATAAATGTCATGATGCATTCTTAAATAACTTTTTTAGTGGCATTGCATGACAACAGCATGGTTTGGCCCCATGACAGTGCCAATAATGAGGCCAGCGCTTAGCCTAGCTTTCTACTTGAGCTCATACTCCAGATTTTAAATTTAATATGTAAAATAAAATATCTTAAAACCCTTTTAGATTCCAGTAATGTATATAAATAATTATGCAATTTTTATTATAAGATGAAACTAAATTCTTAGATTCCGTCCTTTCCTTGATATATCAACTTCAAACAATTAAATAAGCTTCTCTCCTACCCTAAGCTCACAAGCAATGTCTAGATCATCATCCACAAAGACTCAATATCCCATTTGAACACTATTTGAAGTGTCCAAAATGCTGGAGTTTCATTCTGCCAGATCAGTCTCTGCTCCTGAACTTCGGATTTCTTACTTTAACGCCCCAAATCACAATTTGATTTTCTATCATCCTCATTCTATGTAAATCAAATTTTAATTTCTTGTCAGAATCCAAGACTTTTTTAATCAGGTCAATATGCAGATCAGGATGCGCCAGATCTGTTATAGTGCAAGATGAATGCCTAGCCATTGCTTTAATTGCTGACTCCCTTAGTATTCTAGGGGAGCTGAAGTACCTTCCACTGCCAATCATTCCTTTACATACAACCAACTAAACATGGCTGAAGATTTAAACCCACATTTACCACCTGTCCCTCCTACCAAGTTTTCAGAAATCAACCCCAAATGCCCCTTATAAATTTTTATTTGGAGTTTTTTTTTAGTACTAGATGTTTTATTTGGAGTTTTAATCTGCCCAACTTTATTCAGTTATTACAAAATAAGACTTCAACCAACCCCAAGAAAATAAGACTATTTTCTCCTGGCTCTATCATCAAAATGCCAGTAAATTACTCAGCCACCTAGGAACCATCAATTACTACCACTCTTTAATTTTAAATTACAGTCAGATATCTGCCCATGGTACCACCTGCAGAAGAAAGAAGCTTCCTGGAAATTTAAGCAACCTTGCACAGCTCAGTTGGACAAATGGGACAAAGCAATAACCCAATCTCCAATGCTTTTTTCCTGAATTTTAAAGATGAATTCCAAGTATTCACTGATATGAGCAATATTACCATTATAGCCATATATATCAAATCCTGACATAAAAATATCTGCCAACTGAATACATTTCTAAGCAATACATCACCGCAAAAATCAATTATTCCACACACAAAAAAGAAATACTTGTCATCATTAAGCCCATCAAAAATTCAGATAATATTTGCTAGATTGAAATGTCACTATATACACTGATAATTCTGCCTTATGCTTTTTATTCAACAACCTAATCCTTAACGGCTGCCAAATCTGATGACAATATTAACCAATGAATATAGTATGAAATCTGTACACCTTCCTAGAGCTGAATGCTGTGGCTGATGGCCTCCACAATATCCCTCCTATTGTTGACACAGTCCCAGCTTACCATATGGAACCCATCACCTTGGAATCCAAGTGGTTACAGATTCAACAATTTAAGCAGACCTTTGAAGTCCCTGAGGAAGTAAACAATGAATGACAATTCAAGTCCTAATGTGCCAAGTTTCTGGTTTTTGATGTATGACTATACCTTTGAGGCAAGAATTACATCCTATAAGTTGGTTAAAGAATTTATGGTCAAAGTACCTCAAGGAAGTTCATGGTGATGTTGGTCATTTCAGAAAGCAAGAAATTTGGGAATTATTATTCTCCTCTTACTGTGGTTTTAAAGTTTTGAATTACACTTCAAAAGTGGAAGGTATTTCTCAAAGTTACGTTATGGAATCTCCAAAAAGATACAAAAGATAGTAAATACAAGGTTGTAAATAGACCTATTTTTTATTATCAAAAGGATTATATTAATAAGTTTCAAAGTAGTTTGGGAATTATAAGATTTAATCAATTGATGAGCAATCAAATCTTCTGATATCATCTGATTGGGATAAGCGTGATTAATCTTTTTAGACTTGATATGATAAAATATATTGAGTTCCCCCTCCAATATTGTTGGTGGAATACTTGGGGTAAAAGTTTTGGGAATGGAAGAATTTGGCAAAATTCTGACACCTCCCTCTCAAGATTCAATAATGGAGGATGATGAATCCTAAAAAATCTAGGGTGGATACAGTTTACAACTATACCCATATCTACATTGACAATTGCATATTCTAACTCCTTTCAAAATATAACTTGATATGGACCAGACCAGTTAGATCCAACTTCTCAGTTCATCCACCAGGTTGGGAGTGGTAATATATAACATAATCTACAATTTGATATTCAGACATAACAGGTCTATGTTGGTTACTCCTTTGAGTCTCCTTTTTGGTGATTACTTTAATTGATTCCATGGCTTGAGCTTAAAGGCGAATAATCTCATCAGCCAGATTTGTTATAACTAAATCAGAGTCTTCTGGTATACCTTTCTCAAGTATTTCTTATATGCTTGAAGGAACTGAGGGATCTCGCCCATAACTACAATTGAAGGGCGACACCTTGATAAATTTGATGATAACTTATTTGGTAAGCAAACAAAGCACTAGGTAAATAGAAGTCTCACTAAGATGGGTCCGCTGAGGCCATCTTCCTTAAAATAGAGACTTAAGTTCCATTGACTTGCTCAATGGCCCCATTAATTGACAGATGATAAGGAATGACAAACTGTTGGATGTATTGAATAACTTTGACAGTCTTGTAAAAGTTGAGGAGTAAAGTTCAATCCATTATCTTAATAAGTACTTTGGGGCACCTATGTTGGGTGATGATTTGCAAAGTAAAGGAATAATGCTGTAGTCTTAGAAGAGGGAGTGACGATAGATATGGCTTCCACCCATTTAGTTAAATGGTTGACAGCCATGATAATGTACTGATGTCCATGCAACCCCTGAGGAAAAGGCCATACAACATTGATACCACTTCAAACGCCTTAGTCAGTGGAATCACTTGATGCTGATAAGTAGGGTTAGATGCGCCATGACTTTTACAGATGAGACAGGAGTTAGGTGTCTCTCTAATGGTTTTGGTCATATTATTCCAATAGTATTGTGCTTTTAACCACTCTTGGGTTTTCTTTAAACCACTATGACCTAAATGTCTGTGTCCTTCCATGATAGCATGGTATCTTGAATTTATGTGCAAAAAGGGTAACCACTTGGATTTGACTGCCTTGGACAAAGATCCTTTACAGATCATGATATTTTTTATTTATAGTTTTTAATAAAGGCACAATTTTTCAAATTCTCAATCCCACAACTCAGGCCATCCAATTAGATTATATAATCGTCCCTCCTTTCCAGAATCCAAGGTCAGTATAGGCAATTGGGATAGGCCGTCAGATTTTTGATGTTGGGTATCTGAGCGATTACAACTGAAAAATCATAATCTTGTAGTCTTAGGGCCCAACGTGATAGTCTCCCATCAGGATCTTTCATATTTTTCAACCATCTTAGAAAAGAATGGTCAATAACAGCAATAAAATGGCTGCCATATAGGAATTTTTGGAAGTGTTTGACTGCTAAAATTACAACTAAACACTCCCACTCAGTTACACTGTAATTTTGCTTAGCTTTGGATAATGTTTTGCTTTAAAATTCTACAGGATGGTAGATCTGTTGTTCAACACACTGAGATAGAATAGCCCCAATAGCTACATTACTTACATCAGTATGCAGAATAAAAGGCTTATCAAATCAAGGATGGATCAAAACAGGTGCCTTAGTTAGGGCATTTTGGAGAGAATTAAAAACTGTCCCTGAGCTGAGCTCCACTTGAATGGCATAACTTTTTGTAATAAATGGAATAAGGGCTTTTCCATATCAGCAAACTTGGGTATAAATTGATGATAATATCCAACCATACCGAGGAAGACTTAAAATTTCCCATAAGGAGGTAGGAAGTTTCTTTTAAATAATAGATTTGATTTTATCTGAGAGTGGTTGAATTCCTTTAGCTGAAACCTGGTGACCTTAGAACTCCATTTCCTTCTGAAAAAGGAACATTTGGAGGGTTTGAGCTTTAGTGAAAATTCCAGATTCTCCTAGAACTTCTTTTGAGTAATCCAGATGCTCATTAAATGTTTTTAAAAACACAGTAATAACATTCATTTATAACAGAACATAGGTCATCTTTAAATCCCATAACATACCATCCATGGCCCTTTGGAATGTTGCTGGTGTGTTTTTTCAACTCTTGTGGCATATGGGTTGGTTCAAATAAGCCCTCATTAGATATTAGGGCACATTTAGCTCAGTTTGCGGTGCTAATTTGATTCTCCAGTAACCACTGGCTAAGTCCATTGCCAAAAAATAAGTTGAGACAGCTAAAAACTGGAGGGAATCATTGATCCTTGGTAAAGGGTGTCTATCTTGATGAGTAATTGTGTTTATCCTGCAATAATCCATAACCACCTAATGTGAGCCATTATTCCTTCTACCAATAACAGAGGTGAGGCCCATGAACTATTGGAGGGTTTTAATAATCCAGCCTCCAATAGATGATGTAATTCTTTAGTAACCTGTGCTTCTTTCACTTTCGACTTACAATAGAGTTTGGTACAAATAGGAGGGTGATCTCCAGTTTCAACGGTATTCATTACTCCCTTCATTTTACCAAAATCGTAAGTATGCTTGGAAAATACGTCAGAGTATTCTTACAATAATTGAAGTACTTGTTTCTCCTGTTCTTTATTAAAGTGTCTCCCTATTGCCAGTCCCACAGTAAAAATCTACTGATTGATTTCTAACCCAAAGTCTTATAGACTTCCAAAAGTTTTAATGCCATAAATTTGAGATAAAGGCAATAATTTGACATAGACTATTGAATTTTTCCAATATACCATTTTTGGGTTAGTGGTAAGGTTTGCCAATAAAAAAGGTAAAGATCCAGAATATGCTTAAATTCAATACCTGAGGACAAAGCAAGAGCTTTTTAGAGAAGGGTTGTTAGTGCCTCAGACTTGTAATAAATGTCCATTGGGAATCAAAAAATGTAAAGAAGTACTAACAATTACCTGAGATTTTGGCGGAATAATCACAATCTCAGGGGATAAATTTGCATCCCTTCTATGTCATCCATCTTAGGGGGTAATTTTACTTGATGACCTTCAACATGATTCTGAATGGAATAGGACCTCTTTGAACCCTCTAGCAGACATAACTGATGTCTATTATGAGCATGTTCAGATAGAAAGCAATGGGACCCTATACCCTAAAAGGGATAAAGAAGAGTTGGGGTAATTAATAATTCCATCAAATTCCCACAAAGATTGAGTCCCCAAGAGAAGGTCATAACTTAAGTTATCAAGGATGATTGCAGGTACCATAAAAGTTAATTTCCCAATTTTCAATGGGAGTGAAAAAAGTACCAATTGATTAAGTACTCTGTCATACTGCAGTGCTGTATTCTTCATAATGTGAATCTTGGGCGTTAATTTGATCCACTTGACAAATTTCAATGAGACTACATTCACAGGATATCCAGTATCAATAATAGTTTTGGCATTAATTTAATTCACTTGAAAATCAATACAGGTAATTATACTTTCAAACTGAGAGAATAAAGCCAACAAGGAAGGCAAGTATTAGGAAAGATGTTCATCTTTGTTATAATCTACAGGGTTTTGATGTTCTTACTGCATACTCATATCATTAGCAAGATAGTAAACCTATCAGTTTTGTCTTTTTTCTTCTTTTCATTAGCTTTCTTTTTATAACAACAGTATTCAGTATGGAAGTATTGGTGACAACAAATACACTAAATAGCTCTAGAATTTTCAGGCACTGCATATACTTTAGGACGACTAGGTCTTGGAGAATCATAGACTTGAAGTTTTTCAGTAAATTGAGGAGGTAATTCCAGAAAGGCCTCCTTTATGACTAAGATACTTCTGAAGTTCTTTTTATGCTAATAAGGTAAACTTGAATTTGAGTCCTAGAAGTAAAAGGAGACATAACAGCAGTAATAGCATCGTCCAAATTTAACTGGCCACATGCTACCAAAGTCTGAGCCTCTTAATAGAATTGATGGATGAAGTCTTTTATAGTTTCATTTTTATAGGGCTGTATGCCCACAAAAGCCTTTTTCTGAGAGGATATGGTATGTTCACTCCCAAATTCTTTAAACAATGCTTCCTTAACCTGGGACCAAGTAGAACAAGTCATCAAATGAGGTACCGTGATGTCTTGGGATAATCAAGTAAGACAATTTGGTAATAATTCATTTTTTTATGATCTTGGCCTCACTAAGAGCCTTCTCATATATGTAAAGGAAATGATACTGCCTTCTCTAGGAGAGTACTTATCTTGAGTAAAGGGTTAAAACTAATAGGATCATTGGCTGTTAAAACATGCACTTCAGGTTGTTCTGATTGAGTGGAGATGTAAGAGTTAGAGTCAGAAGCTTGAGAAGGATAGTGAGGATAGGAAACAGCTGCCTCAGTACAAATTTCATTAATCCGATGATTTAGATCAAAAGTACCCACTTTTTCGTCCAATCTGAGAGATAACTTAAAAATTTGCTCCTGCTGTAAATGGTATTTAAGTTCCAAAGTTTCAATCTTCGTTTGGAGCATATCCTCTTTAGATTCACAGGCCTGTAGCAGGATGTCAGTATCCTTTGCCCCTTTTAGATTATTCAATTAATCAGATAAGGATTGAAGCGACACCAGGGGATCAATAGGTGCCCAATTGGGGGTTAAAACATACTACTTAGCAACACTATGAAACTTCTCATGCAAGAAATCAATCATGTTCAAAAGAGTGTCAGCTTGCTGAAGGGATCCTGGATGCCCATCAGCACCAGGGGGTCCACGAGGTCCATCAGCACCTGGAGGTCCATGTGGCCCTTCACCCCAAGGTGGCCCAAGAGGTCCTTCAACACCAAAAGGACCTTCTTTCTCCTGAGGACACATAATTCCTAAGGTTTTTTCTACTTTGCTATCTTTATGAATTTCAGAGTACAAATTCTCCAATTGAAAAAGCCAATTTTTAATTTCCTCTTCCACAAATTGATTATAGCTAGAGGTCAGAAAAAGTGTCTCTCCATCCAACCTGAATTTCCTGGGCTCGCTTCATTAACTGTGAGTCAACAAAACTATATATTCTGTGATCAAGCTGAACAAGTTGTTGTTGCACTTCATTAGGAAGAATTAAATTACTAATAATGACATTGCATTTACTTTAATGAACTCAGAGGCAGACTTGAAGAACTCAGAAACATAATTATTCAAGGATTGAAATCCTTTCTAATAAATTAAGCATCCCTTGACGATGCATTCCTACTACTTCTAACAATTGGTATAAATTAGGGTGAACAAATTGGTATAAATATTGCTCAGTACTAATCCCTGGCAATTGAAAAGTTAGACATAAACCCCTCATCATAGAAGGTACAGCATTAGTCCAAGATGGAATAGAATGGATTCCAGGAATTAGAACCCCATAAAGCATCTGAATAATGATGTTTCTCAAGACCTCAGGTTGTACTTGAAAATTCATAATAAGGCTTAAATTGGGACCATAAAATTCTAAGTTGTCACGGAATTTCAACATAGATGGCGCCCTTAGAATTTCTGTTTTAGTGGAACAGACCCATTGTAAATACTTCCTTGCCTATGGTCTGGAGATTCTTCAGGCAAAAAAGAGAATCCATCTTGGTAATTGACGTTTTCACAAGAGAGTAACTCAGAGCCCCCTGAACTGAGCACCACTTTGAAGTTTTGAATTAATCTTCAAAATTGGCAGGTAAGTCTCAAAGATACGTTATGGAATCTCCAAAAAGATATGAAATATAGTAAATAAGCTTATAAATAAACATAAATTTTATTATCAAAAGTATTATATGTATAGGTTTTAAAGTAGTTTGAAATCTATAAGATCTAATAAATTGATGGACAATCAAATCTTCTGATATCACCTGATTGGGATAATTATGATCAATCTTTTTAGACTTGATATGATAAAATTTATTGAGTTCCCCCTCCAATATTATTGGTGGAATACTTGGGGTAAAAGTTTTGGGAATGGAAAAATTTGGTGAAATCCTGACAGGTGGCTATATGCCTATACTGACATCTGCAACTATGTTGCCACCTGTCATGGCTGCCAAGCTTTTAGGGAACACACCCCAGCACACCTCTTATGCTTTTTATTTAAAGTTATCACTCAGCTCAATTTTATTCAGAAATTACCCAGCTATATTTCTTCTATTCAAACTTAAACAACGGCTCATGAAATTCCATTGGATCATAATTGTACCATGGACAACCTAGTCTTAACTGCCTGGGACCCTCAGCCTCAACTCCTAGAAAATCAGTGTGAAAATGAATAGGGATATTGTCATGAAGCTACTGAATTTGCCAATTCATCAGCAGATGTTCCCTGACTTGTCTTACCCCTGCAGCTATTTATTCCTTTTCATCCGCCTTCCCTTTGAGACCCCAAAATTCTCTCACTTTTAACCTTTCCCATTGAATGGATATAAAAGCCTGCTCACATGCTGAAGTAAAGTATTAAAAATATCCTTCTTATACTTTTCTTAATTGACTTTCTCAGAATTTATCCTTACCACGTCATATCCAATAGTATGGGCAGAATGCCCTACTGCTCAAGCTACCTATGACAACTGTACCGCCTAATAAAATAGACATCTGTGGTGTCATACTAACTTTAAGTCATAATCAACCTGGGATTCCCAAGCCTTTATGACAGTAGTTTTATGTTAATTCATATGCTTGATGTTTTTACTAAACAGTTAGTGAATGTTTAATTTAATAAGTTATTTGGTTTTGGTAAGTTGGTGTTTTATGGTTGTTTTATTAAGTTTAGTTTGGTTTTACTAAGCAGTTAGTGATTGGTAATTTATTATATTCAATGGTTTTAGCTAAGTGGTTTTATGGTTAATTTATGGTATAAAATATATGGGTCAAATTGAGAACCTCTCTTTCTTCAAAACTGGGCAAAAATATATAGTCAAATTGGGAACCTCAATCATTTCAGCAAAGTTGATAAAAAATATATGGTCAAATTGAGAACCTCCTCCTTTTTCAAAGTCAGTTAAATATCTCTTATTATATGAAAATCATTGTGTATATGAAACATCTTCTAAACTACTGAGTTAATTTCAATCAAACTTGATACAAATATTTTATGGATTAGGGGAACCAACTTAGGAAGTTCTATTTTAAATTATAAAGAATAAAAACTATAAAATTAAGCAGTTGCATTATATAAAAAATGAATAAAAAAATTAGGATCTGAGCAAACATTTAAAGTTGTAGGTGCTTAAACCAAACTTGATTACTTTATCTATTTATCTGAACTTGACATACTTTTTTCCACAAAATGGAACCAAAGTAGGCGCAGACTTAACACTTTCTACATGAACTTTAATGCTACATTAGTTTAACTTTTTATATGAGTCCTAACTATCGCTTGAATATCAATTTTAACTTTCTTTTTATGGATAAAAGTCATTGTGTGTATATATGTCAGTATATCTAACATCTACTCTTAAACCACTGAACCAATTTTAAACAAACTTAGCAAAAATATTATATTAATGAGAACCAACTTAGGTAATTTTTATCATATATAATAATATTATAAATAAAAATTATATATATGATGCTTATATGATCTAATGAAAATTATATATCATTTTGGCTAAGCAGTTTAATATTATTTGGTTTATTCAATAGTTTAAAAAGCTTTCACAAGTTTTTTGGTGGTTATTTTGGTAATTTGGTAGGCTTAATGATTTTATCTATGTAGATAGATATATGGTTAATTTATTAGATTCAGTTAGGTTTGGTCAAGTGGTTAGTGGTGATTATTGATTCAGAGAATTGAATTAGTTTGGGCCAAGTGGGTGGTGGTTTGGTTGATTTGATAGGTTTAATTACCTTCTAAACTTATCAAAGGACACCTACCACAATCTATCTAAAATAATAAAATATCTAGATTTTTTGAAATAAGAGCCACCTTTAAAAAAGGCTCTAAAAAGTATGAAATAGTTGAGAAATCATGATTACTCAATAAAACCCTTTTTTAATTTACCTTTATATTTTAGATTGATTTACAAAAAGTTATTTTAATATATATATTCAGCACTTTATATTATAAGTTGCTTATAGTTTACAATTGGACCTAATCCAATATAAGCTTTAATTTGTATTTGTGAGCAAAATTATATATATTCAGGTTGTAAGATGGCGCTGAATTCAAAAAGGGGTTTTATTAAGTATTCAGAATTTCTTGATTATTTCATAATTTAAAGCCCTTTTCAAAGAAGGTTCTTTTTTCTCATTTTTTTGATGCCTGATTCTTTTTACCCCAATTTTTCTACATGTAGATCTTTTTTCAAAAAATTAAAGGCAGTTTTAACCACAAAATTTTTAATGCATTTTTAAAAGTAGTTTTCTTAATATTAAATCAAAACATTATCTCAATATATCATTTTCATAACATCACTATTTCTATATACATATAAAACTTATTTTACATATATTATATATATTATCTCATAAACAAAGGTACCATAACTTATTTGATTAAATTTAATTGATTCTATTGGTCAATCTATGGTAAATTTACTATTTGCCATCTACAACAAATACTTTTATCAAATTTAGCCAATTTTATTGGTCAAATTATGCAGAAACATTAGTCATCTATAATGATTTGAACTCATTGCACTACAATCTCATTTTTGCCTGGATTTGAATATACCCTCTAGCTATAGGACATATATCATGTCAAAAGTTTATTCAAAGCTATCACTTCATCAATTTCATGATTAAGTTTATTTGGCGTTATATTAGTCTTGCAATTATTTATAGCTTCCAGTCCACTTTAATATACTTACTAACTTAATGGTCAAATACTGGACCAAAAAATACAAAAATAAAATGGGACCAAAGTTGGATCATCCTTTTTTTGAAGATCATCCAAATTGGTCCAGTAGTTTCAGAGTTATGTGTGAACAAACATAAAAAAACAAAAGTATGTATAAAGGTCAAATTGAAAACCTTATTTTTCAAATTGGTCAAAAAGTTCACTCAAATTGGTTAACATTTTCAGTGTAATATGTGAACAAACAGAAAAAGTATACATGTCAAATTGAGAACCTCCTCCTTTTTTGAAGTCAGTTAAAAATTTAAAATACTCAATTTTAATTAATTGTTTATTAAATCTGAGCAAAGCCAGGCAATACTATAATCTATCTATCTATCTATAATATAACATCTAATTTAATTATAAGAATCATTTGTTTATTAAGCCTGAGCAACGCTGGGTAACACCACTATATAAAATGTAAAATAATGGTCCAAATCATCTGGCAAGCTATAAACACCATAGCAAAGCATGGGAATCTGGATACTAGTCTATATCTATATCTTTATTATATACTAGCCTATTTACCCATGCTTTGCTATGGTATCTATAAAATTTCAGATTTCAATCTATTAATTTTAAATTTTATATTATAGATAAACAAAACCACTAGCCAAATCTAATTGCTCAATCAAATCAACTTAAAGATCAACCACTCAGGTAAACCTAACTGAAATTATCAAATCAACCAATAGCTCTTCCCCCTCAAAACTAAACTGTGTCCTATTGATTTGAACAAAAGCCATTAACCACTCAACCAAACAAAATAAACCTATCAAATTAATTAAATAACACCAAACTGCTATCCAAAACATCTCTTTATATCTAAAATCATTGAGTATGTGACATACTTTTCTCTCTTG
The DNA here is from genome assembly GCA_022478985.1 of Massospora cicadina. Lineage (NCBI taxonomy): Eukaryota > Fungi > Entomophthoromycota > Entomophthoromycetes > Entomophthorales > Entomophthoraceae > Massospora > Massospora cicadina. Next base: position 115,329 of record JAKSZP010018517.1, read on the forward strand.
GGTGGATCAATTTTTGAATTTCAAAAAATCAAATCAGTTGAATCAGTAAGAAAGTTTAATAAAATTTAATTTTATTTCAAAGTTGATTTGCCAGCAGCCAACATCTGAGTTGCCTGCTTTGGCGCTGGCCGCTGCTCCCTCCTGGGGAAGAGGGCTGGCACTGTCAAACATTTTTCACTCAGTGCCCAAGTGGTCACAGGTAGGGTCCAGCCCTCCCACTTCAGTGGGGCGATTTGTCCCACTGAAGGACCTCGCCACCCACCTTGCATGCTCCCAGGTAGTACCGCGAAGCCACCTGGTGCTCCCTCAGAGCAACATGTACTTCAGCCTTCAAATCAAATATGGTGCATTGTTTCCTTATTCTGATAAGGAAATTATCAAGGAGGTTCTGGCGGTGATGAAGCCTCCAGGCTTCATTTATTTCACCCCTATAAGGGGTATTTCAATCTCAGCTTCACCAGAGAAGCTGATGCCATGATGGCAGCCACCATTCTGTTGTTTTTTATAAAGCACCCCTGCAGACCACCCAAACCTGTCTACCCACAGACACCACTCTAATGGTGCAGTTTGCAGGTTTGCCCACCCATCTACCCCCTGCAGTTCTCCACCACAAATTGGTGGAAGGGTTGGCCATTTATGGCTCAGACCCTGTTCTGCAGTTTGTGGCCCCTAATGGGGCCAAACAACTTGCCAGCCCTCGTGCATTTGCCACAATTTGGCCTACCAAGCGTGGAATCACTCAGGTTATTCCACCCCATTCATTTGTTAAATCAGCCCCCAATCATCAATTCTGGGCCCACATCAAAGGCGGGCAGGCAGTTTGCCCTTCCTGTTTTGGGTTAGATCACTCAAAACGGAAGTTCCCCTGCTCTTATGGAAGTCGGGGGCTTGGCCCCCACCTCCCCAGCTGCTGACAACTTTTTGGCTGCCTCACCCAAAATTTTTGCATCAGTCACAATTCTTCCACCCCCTCCCTCAAAACCTGTGAGGGTAGCTGAAGCAAATTCAGCCAATTGAAAGCCACAAACCTGCAATCTGAAACCCAATGTCTCAGTTTAACAAAGCCAAGACTCAAATTTATAAAAACTAAAAATCTTACCTCACCTCCTACCCATTTGTTTCAGTTACAGGGCCAATCATGCCTGACCTCAATCCTTTTGATGTGATTGATTGGGTTGACAATGATGATTGTCCACATGGGATGGACCCGGTGTTCAAATGGGAGAATTTTTTAAATTCTTCTTCTGAAATGGCTCCTTGCCATCTTTTCAGCCCAAAAAAAAAGCTGTTTACAATACAAACCACTTTTGAAATGGCAACTGAAGTAGCTGCTGCCCTCAATAACTCTCTGTTGCAACGTAGTATTCAATTTATGTTGGGCCCTTTGAAAAATGGTTTCCCTGGGCCAAAATTCCCAAGTAACTTTTTTTGCCACCAAACAAGAGATCATTGTGATGGGTCATAAGGACATTGAATCATCTATTCAAGCTTCTCAAACATGTGGCTTAAACAGTGGTAAATCATCTGAAGAAAAAACTGATTTTGCCCACCTGCCAAGTTTGCTTTTACATGTGGAGAATAACTTGACTGATTATATTGATGCTTTAAATACTGCAAAAATTATTGATAAATTCAATATAACTATATTCAATCTTCAACCATTTGCAGGCGATGCGCCAACTCCATTTCTGTCTGCTCTGGAATGATCACTCAAACATCCAATTCACCCCTTCCCCCTTGGTTATGCTAGGCTAGGGGAACCTAGTCTAGCATACTTGAGGTTAATCAGGTTTTTTAGCAAATTTTGCTCCATTTTTTCAAGCCTTTATTTTTTTGTGTCAATAAGAAGGGTCCCATGATCCCCTTATCTTGAATAAATGAGTTTGTGACATATCTTCCAAACTACTAAATCAACTTCTACTTAACTCAAAAAATTATTTGAGGTGGGTCAACCTTGGGACAAATATACCACAACAAGAACTTCTACTTAACTTGCCAAAATATTTTATTAATTAGGTAAACCAAATTAGGCAGGTTTTTAAAATATATAAACCTAACATCCAAATACCCATGCTTTGATACAGTATTTAAAGTTTATCATATGATAAGCTCACATTGCAGCCTATAGGCTGTGCCAGCACTACTCTCAAGCCAGTTGGACTAGCAGCTTCACTGTTGCCATCGTGGCTGGTGAGCTGATTATCCTAACTACTTGATTTACTAGAGCTCTAATACTGATTTTTGTTTAGTTTTGGGTGAGCAATTTGGTGAAGTATCTGATAATATTTGTCATTTCTCACCCAATCACCCAAATAGATTGAACCTATCATACTCAATAGTTTCAAATTCGGTCTTATTTGCCAATTCTCACACACTCACCCTAATAGATTACTTATCAGATTTGATTAGCTTCAGGTGAGCAATTTGGTGAATATTAGCTAATATTTGGCAATTCTCACCCATTCACCCAAATAGATTATAACTATCAGACTTGATAGTTTCAGATTTGATAATATCTACCAATTTGCACCCACTCACCCAAATAGAAAGAACCTATCAGACTCAAAGGTTTCAGATGTCAGTCAGTGAATTTTTTTATTAAGTAGATAAAAGACACTATATATCAAGGTTTCTCTTAAACCACAAAAGCTAGGATTTTGAAATAAGCATGGAGGTTCTGATCCAAATTTGTAATTCTGCTAAAAACCATTTATTTTTAGTATTTTTTAAGCATTTTTATAAATGTGAAAAAGCAGTTAAAAATTTACCATAATAAATTGAGTTTTATAAAATGATTCAAATTTGAGAAAGTTTTCTCAAAAGTATTTAAAAACCCAAAAAGCCTATATTTATAGAAATTTGGCATATATGTACAACTCAAGTTGTTGGAATTTAGGGTATTTTGATGCTCGCTGGTGCTTTGCACCCTTAATTCAATAATTATTTTCAGGAGAAGTTACACTCTCTACTACTGGGGTAAATATTTTAGGGAGTGATCTGACCACTTATATTTAATCTAATGGAAAAGTTAGTAATAATAAAAGGTGGTTTTTATAGGATTTTTATTGATATTAACCTTGGGGTCAAGAAGAGACCCCTATTAGTAAATTAATGCTTAGTTAAAAATTGTATCAAACCTCAAAGTGAGCCAGAAGGAAAATTTGGTATATGCTGGGTGCATCCAAATTTGGTAATATGGGCTTTCAACCTATTGGAGCTCTTGAAACCTGCCTCAATTGGATGGAACGACCAATGGAGGGTCAGTAGCAGATAGGACTAGTCCATTTGGTAAAGATTATGTATAAATAGCCTGATTAATGAGTAGGAAAATATTTTCACCTTGTGGGACCCCCTCAACCCTATAAAAGGGGGCGGTCTCCGCCTAGGTTTGTTAATTAAACTGGAAGTGGCCTGGGGAGGAACCTTGGTTAGACTCCCCTGATTCTGATGCATGGTCAGTGCAATCTTACTGCCTAAACTTGTGATATTTTCCTGAGAAGTTTTAATAAAAGTATTACCCAATTTGAAGAGTTCCACCAAAAATTGACCAGGGTCTTTTGGCTGATATTTTCATTATTTACCTCCTAAATGCTTTACTCACAATATCAGACTTGCAATTGTCTGACATTAACCCATTTAAGAGTGGTAGGGGGTTAATAAAGGCATATGAAACAGCCATGAACCTGGTAGATGGTAACTTCAGAAGCAAGGGATTTGATAGAGTATTCATCTCCTCACTTATATGTGAATATAAAAGGTCCCTCCCAAATAGACCTAAGCTTCTCACTCCTAGGGGTTATCCAATTGTGGTAATACAGCACCAAGTCTGATACTTGGAAGGAAGAGGGGCACAGATCTCATTAGCTGCTTAGCCTTCTTTAGTGACAGTCTTTGCCAAGTTAGTCATAGCCTCTGCTTGTAGTTGGATGTTGTGCTGGGATAGATTTTTCATGGCTTGTTCAGGGTCAGTACTGTCATAGAAGACATCTTTGGCTAATAAAGACGGCACCCCAGGTTTCTGCCCATACAACACATGGAAAGGGGAATTTTGAGGATACAATGGTAGCTAATGTGATAGGCCATGAGCGCGCTGGGTAGGTAGAGATCCCAATGAAGAGGGCCTGAATTGACCATTTTTTGGAGTATAGAGACCAGAGTTCCACTTACTCTTTCCACGGCCCCATTTGTGGATTAATTAGGGGGTCAAGAAGAGTTGTGTTACCATAGAAGTGGCGATTAGCTTTACCAATCTGGAGGTGAAGTTTTTTTCATTGTCAATAAGGAGGACTTGGGGGAAGCCATGCTGCGTGAAGATTTTTTGATTTAAAAAGGTAGCTGTGACTTTGGCAGTTTTAGTGGGAATAGCAACAGCTTCAACCCATTTGGTGAAATGATCAATTCTGACCAAGATATAGCGATTGCCACCTGTAGTCTGAGTGAGAGGAACCACCACGTCCAAACTTAAGGTGTGGAAGGGTTGGTGGGGCGTAGTCAGTTGATACTGAAACTGGATCTTATAGCTGGATTGCTTTTTACAGGTCATAAAGGCATCTAGGACTTCAGTTATGGTCTCCATGATGCCCTCCCAGTAGTAACGTTCTCTAACCCATTCATAGGTCTTTCATACTCTGCCATGCCCCATGATAGTATGAGACTCCAGGATCACAGGTACTCGCTCTGATGTCCGGAGATAGGGCAACCAGTTTACTACTACTTTATTGTATAGTTTCCCACTTTCCACCTTGGCGTTGTGGGAGTGCTGAGCTAGCATCTTCTGTACTACTAAGTCTTCATTATCCCATGCATCAGGAGTCATGAGGAGGTCATGTAACCTCACAGCTTCACTATTGTCTAAGTAAAGAACAAACAGCTGCTTCAATCCATCTACATTCATATGGCTAGTTCCTTCCCGGTGCCCAATGGTCATGTTGTAGTGCTGGAACTTCAGATCCCAGCGAGCCAGCCGTCCAATGGGGTCCTTCATATTTGCAACCACTTCAAAGAGGCGTGAATGGTACCACTTTGAATGACGTCCCATATAAGAAGGGACGGTAGTATTTGACAGCGAGCAAGATGGCCAGGCACTCCTTCTCAGTGACGCTGTAGTTGCGTTCATCTTTTGAGAGCAATTTGCTGAAGTAGGACACAAGAATGATTGACCCCATTCTCATCCAATTGAGCTAATATAGCCCAAATGGCGTAGTCAGAGGCATTTAGGAACAACGTGAAGGGCTTGCCATAGTCAGGGTGACGGAGGATTGACCGTTGTTAAATAACTCCTTCAGGGTCTCAAACGCGGCTCTTTGTTCAGTACCTCCAATGGAATGGAGTGTTTTTAGCCAAGAGACATACGAGGGCTCACTGAGCTGGGTGAACTTGGGGATAAATTGATGGTAGTACCCCATCATGCCAAATACCTGTATGTTGTGAAGGGTTTTGGGCGCAGACATTTTGGATATTGCTTCAACCTTGCTTGGAGGGGTTGAATCCTATCTTGAGATATAGCATGCCCAAGGAAATCCAGCTTCTTTTGAAAAAAAAGTACATTGGGGACTTCAGCTTAATATTAGATACCCGCAACCATTGAAACAATTCTTTTAGTTGTGTGAGGTTCTCATTGAAGGTCTTGGACAAAACGATTTTGTCATTGAGATAGACAATCACAAGGCTCATCTTGAGAGCTTGGAGAATATGACCATCACCTGCTGAAAAGTGGTAGGCGCATTACACAACCCCTGGGGTAACCAAGTGGGTTGAGTTAGTCCCTCGCTACAGATAAGGGCGCGCTTCTCCTGATCCTGAGGAGAAAGATTATATGCCAATACCCACTAGACAGGTCCATAGCAGAAAAGATCTTGGACTCAGAGAGTTGGGTCAGAGCGTTTTCAATATGAGGGATAGGATAGCTATCCTTCTTGGTGAGGTTGTTAAGTTTGCAGTAGTACATAACTACCCTAGGACCTCTGTTTTTCTTCTTTATAAATAGAAGAGGGGACGACCAAGGGCTTAGGGATGGCACCAACGACCCAGCATCCAGCTACTGTTTAAGTTCTATTTGCATCTGTAGCTCCTCAACTTTTGATTTGTGGTAAGGCTTGGATCAGATGGGACAAGCATTTGTAAATCAATAGAGTGAGCTTAACCCTTCATGTGCCCACAGTCAGTATCAGAAGTAAAGAAGATGTCACTATAGTTCTTGATTAAAGTGTGGACTTTATTCAGCTCAACTGGTGTTAGTTCATTGGAGATATGAACGGTAGGCAAAGTACAATTAGACTGGTCAACGGGTAAGCTTATATCTGCCTTAGACCTAATACAGTGGACTTTCTTGATATCCTCAATGGGTATCAGAAGACCTCTTACAAATCACCTAGTGCTTTTTTAAAACCAGATCCTTCAGGGTAAGATTTCCCAGCAGGAGATTGATAGGTCACTGATAGGCTGGGTCCAATACATCTGGCAATACTCTGGGCTCTAAGAGACTTATTGTAAGTCAGGGGAACGTCCCCTTTGTGTGGATAAGGCGATTTTCCCATTTTAATTAAGAAGGGTCCAAAGAGGGCGACTGTATCCCTTGTCACCCAGGGCAACCTTGACCATGTGGTAGACAAGTGCTGGGTAGCAGAACTCCCTCTAAAGATTCCTCCCCTAGTTCCCACGCTTGCCTCAGCCAAACCAGTCAGCCAAATTGAGGAAACCTGTACCAAAATCATCAGTAACCATCTTCCCCAAAAGTGGGAGGGACTTTATAAAACCAATGGTGCTGAATCCTCAGAATTGAAGCTGAAATGTCCAAAATCAACAAGAATAGAGCTCAATGGGTGAGAAACTAATAGTCAGACAGGGACAAGTATAGAATTCTCAGTCAAAATCGCTGATGGCATTGAGCCATTAAGCAGTATGATTGCTGATACCACCTCCCCTGAAATCATTGGGAATAATCCCCAATGAGCAGGTATCACCATCAGGGACTGTCACCAATAATTCAAAACCCCCATTTCAAAACATCACGATTGGTGCTCAATGGAACCTATTTGGCCAAATGAACACCTCAGTGACCGGCATGAGTGGGTTGGCCATCATAAACCTGTTTCTGGCCTGTTGGGATTGCCCCTATGCGGGGTGGCCCTGGGGGATTCCTGTTGCCCGTTAATCCAGATGCTGTTGCACTAACCAATGTAAATGCAGTAGAGCCTCAGGTCAGACATTCAAAGATGAACCAATAGTGACTCAGCCTGCTGCCAAATCCTTAGATGTCAGTTCAGTTTAGAATCATTTCCCCCTCCTCTAAAATTCTCTGGGTTAGGTCAAATTTGAGGGCCCCAATCCCTTCTTTGACAAGCTGATCCTAATTGAATACTATTTAATAAGTTGCATCGCACTGAGGAAATTGTAGGTCAATTCTTAAATTTTTACTTTCATGTAAAATTCCCGCTAGTACCCCAAATTTTTTTATTTACTTTAATTCTTCTTGCTGAAGTCCCAATGACACTAACTTGGTGGCCCGTCAGTCTCTATATGGGATGGGCTATACCAGTTTTGATGATCACAATTGCTCCCACCATAGTCAACTGGATCCATTGTGTAAGAAATTCCAGAAAAATAAATCCCGTTATTGAAGCTATCTGCTATCAGGATATCAGAATCCTGTGGCCTCACATATCTCACCTTCAAGCAAAGATCCGCCCCTTGCCTCTTCTTTGGTGATGATCCCTTCCACTGGAGATCCTAAAGCGGTTAATCTAGTAGTGCAACCCCCTGCAGCAAGGCCCTCAGGGACTGGAGTTGTATCTGTTTGGTTCATTGCCAGGTTTTTTTCACGCTCACCACATATCAACAGTTATATATTGCTCAATTTCCCAAACCATACAACGTCGTTCAATTGGCAATGCAACTGGTATTCTGGCTTCCTTTATGGGTGCTTATGTATCCTGATGGGCAGGACAGTCTAAACTTCTTATGCCGTTTTTCTGACATAATTGACCAACCATTGTTTCCTGCCATTTCCGCTCTTCTCTTTAAGTTGGGTGCCGCAGTGGTTACCCTTTACCAAATGAAAGTGCAGTCAGTAGTTTGTTTTCTGCTGTTTGTTTGGGCAGTCACTGTTTTTGCAAGGAGGGTTTGAAATGCCTTGAAAACTTCTTCATGGCAGCAGAGCCCTATGGATTGCTACTCTTCCCTCAACTTATGCTCAAGAAGGGAATCCAAGTATTCCCTCCCAAGATATTGCTATCAAGTCTTCAACGCCCTTGCTGAGGTGCAAATGCTTTCTGCTATTGCCCTGAATAATACCTCTGCACTATCCAACGCCTGACAAGGCGTTACCCTCTTGGATGCAGTAGAATGGGATGCCCATCAGTGGGTGTAAGGACTTCTGCACTCCACTGCACATGTGGGGGATTCTACCTCACTTGTCGCAGCAGCATTGGCAGCTTTGAAACCCCAGTGTCACGTTCAGACTGTTTATTTCAATTGCTTTCCTCTATGGCTGAATCTCATAGCTTGGCCTCTTTAATCACAACCTTCAATGAATAGGCCCCCGCACTTTAATTTTCTTTAATGCTATGCTCCAAGAAATTTTTAGATCAGCGTTGGATTTTGCCTCTGCTCATCATGAAGTTTGGTCCACCCCTATGGGGACAGTGGAACAAATGTGTAAGGCTGTGACCTTAATCAATGCCTCCCTTCGCCATGCTCCCCATTTTCAAGTGGGAATTATATGATCAGGCTACCCATTGACAACTCGGATTCTGTTCTTAACATTGAATCAGTATTGGTACTGTCCCCAGAGTCAACCAATATTCCCGCACCTGAGTCATGTTATCCTGATTCATCTATTAATGAGTTAGTAAAAGCCCATATTGAAGCAGTTGGTTCTCAAACCCTTACTCTTCCCAACTTTACTCCTGAAAAGGACCCTGACCTTCTCCCTGATTTATTAGCTATCTCTATAGTTACAGTAGAGGTTATTGAAGCTTACAATAAACAAAACTTCACCTATTTCTAATTCCCATGAAGATTAGTATTAAAGCTCACCACATATCCTTTAAGGCTTTGGTCGATACCAGAGCAGTGGGTAATTTTATATGCGTAGAGCTAGCCCACCAGTTGGAGCTTGACTTGGACTTGGGTCCTTTGGAGATGGTTGCTTCATCAGCCTCCCAGCCCTTATACAAAGTCTGATGGCCAGTACCTTTCTTGTTTCACCAGTTTAGCTTTTGCAATTAGTTCTCAGCAATGCCAAACTTGGTGTTTTTAGTAATTTTGGAGGTAGGATGGTGGTGCTGACAACATGTTAGAATTTACCTGAAGTCTAATATGTTGTCATTTACTAATGAAAAAATGGAGGGATATTTTCTCTAGTAGATACCCTTACAAAATCTCAAGGCTGCAGTTCCATCACTTCACTAGTTTTCCCTGAAGGTCTTCTGTTGGATTTACCCAAGGCATGATGTGCTATCAGAGTATCTTCAATTCTGAAAAGGTGGACCATCTCCCCTCTCATACTAGATTTGATTTAGGGTTTAGAAAAATGGTGCAGGTGGTTAATATTAACTGCCCTTTGTACCCACACACAGCAGAGGAGGAGGTTTCTCTTGACACTTGGTTAGATGAGATGCTTAAAAAAGGGTGGTTATTTAAAGAGATATCACCATTTGCTTCTCTCTTAATATTTTCCAAGAAGGCCAACGGTTTCCTCCATCTCTGCGTGGATTATGGTCACCAGAATAAAATTACAGTTCACAATCCCTACCCTTTAACCCTGGAGCAAACTATCAGTCAAGAGATTGCCAAGTCTCATATGTTCTCTAAGCTTGATCTTGTTAATGCCATTAAACAGATTTGGGTGATGGAAGGTTAGAAATGGTTTACTGCTATCTGAATTAAGAGAGGTACTTTTAAATTTCAAGTAAACCCTTCATGTTAAAGAATGCACTGGCCACATTCAAAGAATGATGGATAGTGTGCTGAGTGAACTCCAATTTACTTGCACGGTCACATATATTGACAATTTTTTGGTTCACTCCCCAACTTTCAAACAACACGCAAAATAATTGGAAGCATTAGTGGCTGCTTTGCACAAGGCGGGCCTGTTTGTCAAGCCTTCAAAATGTGAGTTTTATAGGGAGGAAGTTACCTTTTTAGGTAATCTAGTTCTAAAAGATAGGTATGCTATTCCCCTCAACAAATTGGACGCCATCCGCAAATGGACAACTCCAACAACCCAAAAAAAATAAGAAGATTTTTGGGCACCATCATTTTTATGAAGAAATTTTAACCAGTCCTTTCCCAGTTAGCTGCTCCACTTCACCCACTCATGGGTAAGAATGTTACCTTTTGTTAGACATCTGAGTGCCAGCAGGCATTCAAGTCAACTAAAGAGGTGTTCTTATCACCCTCATTCTAAAACATGCTGATCCTCCAAGCCCTATATTGTTGCATGCAATTCCTCATCCGTTGCAGTTGGGGACAGCCTACTTCAGGAGTACAATGGTTTAGAACATCTGGTCACTTACTTTCACTGTAAATTCTCCTCTACTGAACAATCCTGGGCTATCTATGATAAGGAGTTTGCAGCCGTAGCATAGGCTTTGACTCATTGGTGGTATCTGTTACAAGGCGTTCAGCATGAGTTAATGGTGCATACAGATCACCAAGCCCTTCTGCATTTTTATAAACCACTGAAGTTGGCACATAGGCAAGCTTGTACCTTTTGGTATTTGTGTAGTTTCAACTTTAAATATGAGTTCATGAAAGGTTCGTTAAACGTGCTTCCTGATTTCCTTAGTCACAACCCTGCCCATTGCCCCACGGACTCAGATGAAGCAGACCTGGTCATCATGATTACCACCACCCAAATCTTATCCATTGTACCTCCCATGGTCTCATCAGTAGACTTAGCTCCTGATGCATCTCTTATTTCATTGATTTTAGCAGCTCAAATGACCTGTCCCAAAGGAGTGGAGCTATTAGAAAAATTGCCCCTTCCAACTCACAAATGTTCCCTATATTCCCATGTGGAGGGCCTTATTTTTTGGTTGCAGGTGTGGGTTACTCCTCTCTTTAGAGCTGAGGTGTTTCAGGCTCATCGTGACCCCCCACAATTGGTCATCTGGGCATTAAGAAATGTATTGATTTTATTAAGCGGACTTTATAATAGGGTGGGCTTGTCAAAAGAAGTACCAGCCTGGATCACCAATTGTATTACCTGCACATGGGCAAAGTTGGATTGATCAGGAAGAAGGTCTTTTTCATACTTTACAACAGGCGGAGGGTCCATGGACATTGGTGTCTGTAGATTTTATTGTCAAACTTCCTTATTCTAACAGGTTTACTGCAGTGATGGTGGTGGTTGATCATTTTACAAAATTTCCCTATTTATTCCATGCTCTTCCACAATTTTGTCAGAAAAAACTTCCCGTCTCTTCATGCGCCATGTGTTTTCTATGTTGGGTCTCCCGCAGGAAATTATTAGTGACCATGGTTCCCAGTTTACAACGCAGTTCTGAGATGAGCTTTTATCCATTTTAAAAATTACACCCTGCCATTCCACAACGTATCATCCCCAGTCTGATGGACAAGATGAGTGGGTTAATCAAATCTTGTAACAGTACTTGCGCTGCTATGCTGCAGCCACGCAGGATACCTGGGCCAATGACCTTCCTCTCGCTCAATCTGCCTATAAAAATGGAACTCATGCCTCTATGGGGTTTTCTCCCTATGAAGCAACTTTGGGGTATAACTCCTTGTTTTCAGTCGGTCCTTGTCTGTGTCCAGAAGTCCCAGATACCACAGATCATGCAGAGCACATTTGGTCTACTCATTCCTTGGTGAAGGAGAATCTCACTAAGTCTATAAGTGACTACAAGAATTTTGTGGATCAAAAGCAGCTTCCTGGCCATGATATAGTGGTGGGTTTATATGTCATTCTTGATATGCGCCATTTGTGGATGCAGGTACCTTCCTGGAAGTTTTTAAGCAAGCGTTTGGGTCCCCACTTGGTGGAGGAGGATTTGGGTAATGATGCTTTTTGGTTAAAGTTGCCACTTCACTGAAAACAACATCCAGTATTCCATGTATCACAGCTGTTCTTGGTCAAGGGGGCTATCCACTTGGATTCTGAGCTGATAGTGATTGAGGATGCAGAGGAGGCCAAAGTGGAGAGTATTTTAGCATCCCACAAACTTCAGAGGTCAGTTCAGTATCTCATCGCTTGAAAGGAATATCTAACCTATGAGAACAGCTGGATCAAGGCCTGGGATTGCGTGAACTGCATGGAACTGGTCAAGGCGTTTCACATGTCCCATCCTGATGCTCTCCATCCCCCCTGTCGTGATTTTGATATGACTAGGCGATCAGCCCTAAATCATTATGGCAGAATGGATAGAATCCTCTGAGTTTGATATGATTAATGCTTATTCAAGCACCTCAAGGTGAGGCAATATTGGGATGTTGGGAAATCGCTTTATATTAGGCGATCATGAAAGTAACAAATGAAGAGTTGAGAGAACCAATGAGATATGGCGAATTAAATTACTAAACCATGAAAGTGGTATCATCCAAAGTTGCTACAATATAGGCGAGATGAGATAATTAAGAGGAAGAGGTTGTACATCGATGAATCCCCCTTGGGTTGGGACCATCTAGTACTAAAAAAAGAGGAAGAGGTTGTTAATAGTTTATAGTGAGAAAAACAGCGAGGATCCGCGGTGTTTATTATATTAAATAAATAAGTATAGTGGGAGCAAGTGCTCCATATTTATTAAATAAGTTTATTTCTGTTGTTTCAAGGGCAACGATCCTCATATTGTTGGTCCTGTTGCTCAGTGGGTTAAACCCTGCGCAATATTGCTTACGGTGTATCTCAACAAAAATGCCAATTTTATAACACCCCCAAAAAGTTACAACTTTAATGGAGATCAGGTTGCCCTAGGATCACAAAAATGTAGCTCTCGTGCAGTTTTCCAGTGATAGCGCCCATCCTTTGGCAAAAGGAAAGGATAATGTAAGTTCAGGGAAATGTCCCCTTTGCATGGATTGGGCGATTTTCCCATTTCCAAATAAGAAGGGTCTGAAGAGGGCAGCTGTACCCCTCGTCACCCAGGGCAAACTCGCCCATGTGGTAGATAAGTGCAGGGTAATAGAGCTCCCTCTGAAGATTCCTCCCCCAGTTCCCATGCTTGTCTCCGCTGAACTTGTTTGCTGAATTGAGGAAATCTGTGCTGAAATCATTGGTATCCATTTTCCCCACAAGCAAAAGGGACTTTATAAAACTTATGGTGATGAATCCTCAGAATTGAAGCTGAAATGTCCAAAATTAATGGGAATAAATCCTGACAAGTGAGAAACTAATAGTCAGAAAGGGTCAAGTATCAATTTCTCAGTCAAAATTATTGATGGCATCAAGCCATTGAGCAGTATGATTGCTGATGCCAAACTCCCCTCAAAATCATTGAGGAAAATCTCCAATGAGCAGGTATAACCATTGGGGACTGTCACCAATAATTAAAAACCCCATTTCAAAACATCACGATTGGTGCTCAATGGAACCCATTTGGCCAAATGAACACCCCAGTGACCGGCATGAGTGGGTTGGCCATCATAAACCTGTTTCTGGCCTGTTGGGATTGCCCCTATGCGGGGTGGCCCTGGGGGGTTCCTGTTGCCCGTTAATCCATATGCTGTTGCACTAACCAATGTAAATGCAGTAGAGCCTCAGGTCAGACATTCAAAGATGAACCAATAGTGACTCAGCCTGCTGCAAAATCCTTATATGTCAGTTCAGTTTAGAATCATTTCCCCCTCCTCTAAAATTCTCTGGGTTAGGTCAAATTTGAGAGCCCCAATCCCTTCTTTGACAAGCTGATCCTAATTGAATATTATTTAATAAGTTGCATCACACTGAGGAAATTGTAGGTCAATTCTTAAATTTTTACTTTCAAATAAAATTCCCGCTAGTACCCCAAATTTTTTTATTTACTTTAATTCTTCTTGCTGAAGTCCCAATGACACTAACTTGGTGGCCCTTCAGTCTCTATAATGGATGGGCTATACCAGTTTTGATGATCACAATTGTTCCCACCATAGTCAACTGGATCCATTGTGTAAGAAATTCCAGAAAAATTAATCCCGTTATTGAAGCTATCTGCTATTAGGATATCAGAATCATATGGCCTCACATATCTCACCTTCAAGCAAGGACCCTTCCCTTACCACTTCTTTGGTGATGATCCCTTCCACTGGAGATCCCAAAGTGTTTTATTTAGTAGTGCAACCCCCTGCAGCAAGGCCCGCAGGGACTGGGGTTGTATCTGTTTGATTCATTGCCAGGTTTTTTTCACGCTCGTTACACATCAACGGTTCATTTTTGCTCAATTTCCTGCACCATACAACGTCTTTCAATTGGCGATGCCACTGGCTTTCTGGCTTTTTTGGGTATTTACGCATCCTGACTGGCGGGCTGGTCTAAAATTTTTAAGCCGTTTTACTGACACTAATACCCTCAACGCTTTTTATTTGCTCTAAGCAGTTGTGGGGGATTTTTAGGGTAATCTTCATGTGAACTACTTTTTGTTCACCCGCCTTGATTACTACTTCTTTTGGTGCATGGAAAGGGATACCCTCTAGGGTGTCCACTAATGTGGGCATCTTTTTTGTATTTCTCCCCGCCGTTATGTAGTGGTAAGACCAAAGAGGGATACTCAATGTTGCAAGCGTATTCTTTTTTAAGCTCTTTAAAGGTCAGAATTAAAAAGATTGTAGTTAAGCAAGGAGAGATAGCCCTTCTTCAAGTTAAAAACCCCCTCAAATTCAAGCATAAACTGGGTACTAATGAGTAGATCATAGGTATTGTTGACCAAGGCAACCACTAGAGCAGACAAGACGAGCTTTTTAAAATGAATGGGCAGAGAAGAGTGGCTCCAACGGCACAAGTGTTGTTTGGCCCTGCAGTCCCAAACTCTTGGGTATAGTCAAGGTCAGGGGCCAGTTTATTTTTTTAATGAGTCTTGTAGACACAACGTTCACTGGGGACCCAATGTCAAGGATAGCCCTAACCATCACTTTATTAACGATGACCTCCACTTTGGTTAAAGTTTCACCCAAGCTGGGGGAAAGAGCGAGTTCCTCTTTTAGATGAAGAGTTGAGGCAAAGCTTTTGGCAGTTTCAGGGCATTTTTCTTGGATAGTTTGCAGGGTATGAACACTCTGAGAGGATCAGATCAGTTTGACAATAAGCTGGTCAGTGACACTGGAAGTGTCAGTAATCTCATAACCCCTCAACCCTTGACGGAGATAGTTTGATGGGGGATCCTAATCATATCCATTCTCTCAAGATTCAACCTGTCAGGTACCTCCACTTCACCGGGGGCTCCTAAAACACAATGGCCAACATCTTCACAACCACCTTCAGATTCGTCACCAGAGGGGTTATAAATGCACATCAGGGATTTCAACGTGGTGTGAGTTAAGTTCAGGGCATACTTGTTGCGGGAGAGACCCTGGGGCGCTCATCTACCCTATTAGCTTTTGGGGGAGGCGTTAGAATTATCAAGGCTCATATTTTAACCTTCAAAGTAGGGGGCTTGTGATGCCCCATGGCTACTGGTTTTGGATGAAAGATGGCCTGAGGAGCAGGTAAGTAAGATAGAGGTAGCTTTGTGGAAGGACGGTATAATAGAATTATTTTGGAAGACCACCCTGGAGAAAGAGAGGAGCAAGGAAAAGGGACAGCTGCCTTCACCAACTGGCTTTTTTGAGCGGAAGATGGAGGGGAGCACTGCCCCGTCACAGCCATTATCCTCTGGCTATCTTTATGATATGAGGAAGCTTTTGGGATGGCAACTCCATAGGAGCAGATTTCCAGGGGGAGAAAGCCGTAGAAGAGGCTATAGTGGTCAGAATAGATGTTTGCCTCAGAGCTCCTTGCATAGAGTAAGATTTATAGACATTAACCACCTCTAGCAGAGCCTCTTTGATATCCTGTACATTTTTAAAAAGCGATTAATGGCGGAGATATGCAGAGCTAGGAAGGGATGTGACGCTAAGCCAGCCAAAATGGCAGCAATAGCATCATCTAGATGTAGCATTTTGGCAAGCAACAGAGGTTGAGCTTTACTATAAAAGCGCTTAACAAAAGAGTTGATCAATTTTTCCTCTTGCAGGCTAAGGCACATAAAAGCATGTTTTTGACGTTGTAAACTCTGTGGGGCCAAATTCTTCAATGAGCGTTTGTTTAACCTCCGCCCAGGTGCTAAGGTTGGTCATATTGGGAACCATTATTTCTTGAGACATATGATTCAAGCAGGAAGGATATACTTGGTTTTTTGATTTTCAATTGCCCCTTCCATAGCAGATTCATAAACAAAGAGGAAGGAGGCAATAGTGCCCTCACCAGGTGTGAACTTGTCTCTGAGAGATAGCTTGTGAATAATAAGGGAGGGCCCATAAGGGCCTTGTTAAGAGTGCTGCTTAAGCCTTTTGAGGAGAGACAAAGCACTGGATATTTGTTGCTCTAAAGCAGCTGGCCTTTGTTTTTATACAGTTGTCATTTTTAGAACATGAGATTCGTGGTGTACAGAGCCCCTCTAGCGAGCACCACATGTCAGAATTCAGGGTATTTTGATGCTCATTGGTGCTTTGCACCCTAAATTTTAACAACTATTTTTCAGAAGTTACACTCTCTACTGCTGGGGTAAATTTTTTTATGTGGTAATCCAACCACTTATATTTAATTTTAAAAGGTTAATAACAACAAAAGGTGGGTTTATAGGATTTTTATTGGCATTATTCTTGGAGTCAAGAAGCGACCTATATTAATAAATGAATGCTTAGTATTTGAAATGTATCAAAACTCAAAATGAGCCAGACAGGAAATTCAGTATAAGCTAGGTGCATCCAAATTTGGTAATATGAGCTTTCAATCTATTGGAGCTTTTGAAACTTGCCTCACTTGGATGGAATGGCCAACAGAGGGTTGGTAGCAGGCAGGACTAGTCCATTAGGTAAAAATTAAATATATTTAGCCCAATTAATGAGCAGGAAAATATTTGCACCTTGTGGAACCTCCTCCAACAAAAATAAAAAGGGAGGGTGGTCTCTGCCTAGGTGTGTTAATTAAACTGGAAGTGGCCTGGGGAGGAACCTTGGACAGAAAGCTTTGATTTTTCTGCATAGTTGGTGCAATCCAATTGCCAAACTCATGCTATTTGCCTGAGAAGTATTAATACAAGTGTTACCCCTATTTAAGGGGTTCCACCAAAAATTGACCAGGGTCTTTTGGCTGATAATTTCATTATCTACCTCTAAAAGGCTTTTCACAAAATTAGACTTATAATTGTCCAATATGAGTGTCAGAATATCAAGTATATAAGGGATTTTTAAATTCAATTATAGAACAAAAATTGCAAAATTACATCTATAATACATACTAAAGACACTACTAATAAAAGTTTCTTTTAAACCACAAAAGCTAGTAATTTGCAATCATACATATAGGTTAACTTAATAAAAATTGTAGCTCAGCTGAGAAACCATTTATTTTCTATTCTTTTTATTGTATGAAAGAGCAATTTAAATTTTACTTTAATTTATATCTATTTAAAATTATAAGTTTTTAAAAATTGTATTAAAAGTCTTCTAAAATAACCAACAAACCTACGTTCATTAGTTTTTGTATTCATGTGCAGCTTAAGGTTTAGAATATCAAGTATGTAAGGCTTTTTTCAAAAATACAATTTATGCAACAAAATTGCAAATAAATATAAATCTATAGACAGAAATCATATAAGTAATTTTCCCATGATAATCTACCTATGCATTCAAAATATGTATGTATGTGCCTCTTGGTTGTTAGGTTCTCAAGTAGGTAAGGGCTTCTAAAATTTTATTCAGGGAAGGCCAACTATGAGACAGACACTTCTGATGTGTAAATTGAAAAGAACTGATATAAGCAAGAGGCACCCCAGAGAAGCTAACGCTGTCTCCTATTGCCATAGGGAACGCTTAATAAAGGAAGGGGGGTATCATGGTTAGAGGCTTGCGCCACTATTGAGCACATATGAAGGAAAGGGTCTGAAGTGATGAACCAAACCAGAAACCAGGATGAGACCAACTGACGTTGACAGGATGGTAGGTAGCCAAACAACCATGCTTGAAAGTGGTCCATAAGGTGTGACTGGAATTGGCGCACAGCTTCCTGGAGAGTGGGAGTAGAGTCTGAAATGGCATCCAAGACTACCGTGTGTATAGTCCACATTGTGATTGCTACCACTAAGGCTTGTAGGGAGGGTCATATAGGTAAATTCAAGGTCAAGGCGAAGATGTCCTTAGATAGGCTGAAGGGCTATGTTTGCTTTAGGAAAAAGAGACGTTGAACCCCACACCAGATCGCTTTTGATGTAGGGCACTTTTCCAGGTGGTGGACCAATGTCCTATATTGGTCACACAAAACAAATGAGGAGTGTGATGCGTTAGATTGCTCAGCAGTATGTTATACCTGTTTCAAGCAGCGCCACACGTGAGAATGAACATGCGGCTGCAAAAGAGGTGATGGGAATACTTCCAGATGACTTTCTGGGTTTCTAGGGAGTAGGGGATGTCCAACATTTCCAGATAATCCATCCTGGTCATGATAGGGGATCTCCTCAGTATCAAACTGTTCAGAACGGCTTGGCCTTGTACTTCCTGTGTGAAGCAAAGAGTAGGGCGACCCCTCTGGGCGGTGTGCCCACTGATGCAAATTCTCCACTCAGTGCTCTGCATGGAGAGGAAAATTCTTTTTATGTGGGGTGACATCTCATGTGGGCCTGCAGCAGAGGGATGTGTAGCAAGATATGTCAACAGAGAATGGGGGTGGGTAGGTTTGTAGAGGCCCATGGCGCGGGAAAAATTGAAGCAGGCTGTGCATGACCCATGTTGGGCTTGGAGTGTGGGGTAGGTGACTGCAGCGATCCAGGTGCCAAGTATTTTGGCAGAATGGGCCTCAAAGTTGAGCAGGCCCATATCACTACTATGGCGAGGGCCAAACAAGGCATCTAGGTGCACTGGCGGTGGGCAGCCTAACCATAGCCACCCTTGCAGAAGGCATATAACGAGTTGAAGAAAGATAGGGAAAAGGCGATAGCATGGGCCACAAACCAAACTTTAGATGGGAGCATAGAGTTGGCAAACAACTATGCCCATGATGGAAGTTTTGTGGGCTCTGAGGGAGGTGATGCGAATTGTGACATTGTCCAGTATATGGTGCTTCATCACCAACAAGGCGTACCCTCCCACCTCCAGCCACACACCCAAATGGCGTACTGAACCAGCAGTGGGCCTTGGAATGAAAGGAAGCACAAGCGGGGTGGTATGGGGTGGGCGGGACAAGCAAACCCATGAGCTAGCTGCTGAAGCAGTTAGGGATTGAGATGCTGGTGACCAGCGGGCTTGGAAATGCCCAAGGAGAATGATTTCGGTTTTGGAAGCGTTAAGTGCAGCATTAATTACCCTGGAGTAAACCTGGATAGTGGCCTCAAGAGTGAGTGCATGTTGGTTGTTAGACACCCCAACCACACAATCATCAGCAAACGCCAACAACTTGACTGGTGTTTGGCCTTGCACATGGACACCAGTAAGGCGGGCATTCACGTTGCATAAAAATGGGTCAAGGATGAAATTATAAATAATTAGGCTCAAAGGGTCCCTTTGGCGGAGTCCCCTTTGAGGGTGAACTACATCTTTGAGGAATCCAGGGCCACACATAGCCTTTGTGGCGGATTCCATAAGCAACGTCACCCAATTAATGAACTGATGGGGGTGGAACTTGTGGGGGCAGGCTTTGAGGCAATCCCAGTCGACTCTATCATAAGCCTTCTGCTAGTCTATCAAAACAAGTGCTCCAGTAGCCGTGGATTGGCATACGTTGGCTACATTATATATGTTGTCCCAAATAGACCGATTGGGAATGAAACCAAATTTTTCAGAGGAAATGAGATTGGAGGCAACTTCCCCTAGGCGGTTGGTCATAAGTTTAGTAAATAATTTAGTATCTTTCTTTAGTAAATGAAATGAGGCGCCAGTTGTCCAATACCATATTATCCCCTCTTTTATACAGCGTTATTGTGAAAGCCTCCTGGCCCCCAGGAAGGAGGCGCGTTTCTAACAAACACTGATTCATTGAGGCAAGCAGCAAAGAGGAGAAATAATTAAAATATCTCTTGTAGAACTCATATTGAATTCTTTATGGACCTAAGCATTTACTGTATGGTGCACTGCAAATGGTTTACCAGAGTTCTTCCTGAGAAATTATATTCTTCAACTCTGGATAACGAGAAACTGTGCAGATATGTGCGCTTTTGAGAAATTCATCAACTTTGGTTGGTTAAAGTGGATCAGAGTGATACAATTTATAGTAATAGTTTTGGTCTTTGATTGCCAATTAGGCCAGTGTATCTGCAATAAAATGGTCTGACCGCCTCACCTGTGTGCAGACCAAGCTCTGTTGCAGTGCAAAGAATTTTTGGAAAAAGTAGGTGGAGCATGTGTCACCTGCAATTATATTTTTTCTTTATACTGTACGCAAACATGATGTTTATGTTGCCTTACTAGTGCATTGAGGCGAGCGGATACCTCTTTTCACTTGTGACCCCAAGCTGGGCTGTAGCCTGCAGCAGGGACATTAGATTCCAGGTGGTCCACTATTGCAAGTGTGCGCAAAATGACCACTGAGGCAGCCCAATAGCAATGCAATTAGATGTGGCATGCCTGGTGGATGGTGTTCACTTTGAAGTTTGACAAGTTGAAAGTGGGTCTGAACAGAATGGTGTGATGAACTCTGGTGCTGAGGTTTCTGTGTCTACCTATGAGGAAAAACTGGGCGATTTGATCTCAGCTGGGCGAAGTTTGCACCACTTTGGCGCCTGTACCACTGGGTGTGACAAAGAGAAGGAAACTGACACCAACCTGTGGTCAGAGAAACCAACTTTTGTCATTGTAAAGTGTGCAACCTCAGACTAAAAGTTCAATGGGGCAAGTATAAGGTCAATGCAGGACATTGACCTCAGATGATCATTGTGCACATGGGGACGAGGCATGTTGGGGAGCAGCATTGCATGTTTAGATAGAGTATCAAACATCCCCAAAGTGGCTTTTAGAACGCGAAGCTCTACATGCTCCTGTGGGGGGTCAGGCACTGAAGGCCAGCAATCAGTGGCTGGGTTGGCCAAGCAGTTCATGTCGCCCACCACAAATGAGTCAGGGGGAAGCAAAAGGGAAGTAACAGCTGAGAGAAATTCCTGGTGAGCCCGCGCACAGGTCAGGGCATAAATATTAATGATAGCGTGCACTCTGTCATCCCTCAAAAAGGATACTACAAGCACACAGCCATCGAGGAACAAATTTAGAAATAAATTTAAAATTGCAGGTCACATATATAAGCACCCCACAGTGTGGCGACCAAAAAGAGAGGGAGAGGAGGAGCATGGTTACCCATGTTTTCTCTGCACTATGCGGACAGTGGGTTTCCTAAATGGCCAGGATGTCCATAGGTAAATTATTTTTAAAAAAAACTCAGTTTCCTACCCTGGTATGGTGAGGCCTTGAGTCCAGCGTTGTTCAACGCCCTATTGTGAAGATCCCCCATCGCACCTTAGGTGCAATGGGAAGGGCCCCTTGCCTGTCCTGCACCACTGACTCAGCAGTTTTGGACCGTGTGGTTGGTGGTGTATACAAGTCCTTGAGGTCATCCTTTGCTATAAGTCTAGTATTGGTTTTGTTGTTCTTATTTGCTGATTTTGGTTGACTTTTTGAATTGCTGTGATCCTGCAGTGCATCAAAGGAGGTTGACAAAAATTTGGGAGTAAAGTTGGTGGTAGAATCAGTTTCAATTGAGGCTTGGTAATATTGCTTGGGTAAGTCCAACTCACCCAATAGGTCATCAGGTTGGTTGGCCCAATCTGATTTCTGAACTGATTCATAAGCCTCTTTGGCAGCAAATGACTCAATGACATCCTGGGTCTGGGCAGGCAGGATCATGGACATGGCCATGGCTGCTTCCCTGCTGCTGCTCTGTGGGCCTGCTTGGCCTTCTTACACTTCTGCGGGAACACTGGTTTTTCTGAATGAAAACCCCTGCACGACCCACAGGAAGGCGGCGTCAGTGTCTATAGCTGGTTCATAATTGTTGTCTGAACTGCCCATTGCATTGGGGAGAATTTTGCTTTGTGTAATGCCCTCCTTGGTGGGGCAGGTGTGGGCCTTGTGGCCAAAAACATGACATAAGGTGCAGATAGAGGGCGCACAATCCACTGTGATGTGAATAAGTGGAATTTCTGCCCATAAACAAACACAACTGTGGTGTGGGGAATTTGGGTTAAATCTTCTACAATTCCTGTGGATGGGTGATCACATTAATCGCTTTGCCTGTGTACAGGTTTAACATGAGTGTAAAGCATTGCATTTTGAAGGAGTGAATTTCCCCATATGCCTTATGCCCAGCCATTAGGTGGTGCTCCAGCACTGTGCGCTTAATAGTTGTGGGGGAGGAAGTCAAACATAACGAAAATTTAGTTTAGACTTGGTCCATTGAGTGTATTTGTCTTGATCACCAATTGACCATCCAGGAGGTCTACCATCACACACACCTGTGCAGCTTCATCCGCTGCTATTTTATTTTATAAATCTGAGATCTAACCAATCACAGGTCATGGAGTACAGTGCTACATATACTGTGGTCAAAAAAATGGTTGTGCACATCTCCACAAAACTTTTCTAAATCATAGTTTGATTAGTATCCAGGAATACTCAAGCCCCATGCTCCACTGGTGACAGGGGCTGGGAATGCAGAGTATTGATGAACTGGTTACACTTTACTTGCTAGGGTAAAACCTCCAGGGAAATATTAACTGCCAGTTTTTTTGTTTCTATCTAAACTGCTGGTGTCACCGGGGCATTTACAAATTTTAAATGGTGCAGAGCCCAATCCTGTGCCCTTAACTTTGCTAGCCCAACTGCTACCCAACATTGGTTGCAAACTAATCTCTTCAAATAGATTATCAAACTTACCTAGTCTTGAATTGAATTTGTTGCAATTAGTGATTGCAACTAGAGAGAAAAGTTTAGGTAAGGGCTTACAAAATTTACAATTTATAACTACAAAATTGCAAAAAAAAAACTGTAAATCTATCCTATATATAAATGTCAGTTTTAAACAAAATTTAGTTTAACCATTATAACTAGAAATTTAATTTGGCGTGGGGAGTTCAGTTCAAATTTGTAATCCATTAATAAACTGTTTATCAATAGTTAATTTTTATATAAACTAAAATCAGTTTATATTTTTTTTGTAAAATTTATATTATAAGCAATTTTAACTTAAATGTACATATAAAGTTTTTTTAAAAACCAACAAACCTACATTTATGAATTTGCTATGTATATGCAGCTTGAGTTTAGGATATTTTTAAGTAGGTAAGGGAATTTATACTCAATTTTAACTATAAAAAATTGCTCAAACTAAAATTTTTTAATTATATAAGATTATCTCATTGTATATCCTAAACCACATCTGCATGGATACTAAATTTGGAATTGAGAAACTGTTTAGTTCATAGATACCTACCAAGAAACTATTTAAAAACTATATTTTTATAATGACATCTTATTTTGTTAAATAAATAAATGTCTATTGTAAGATGTTCAGATTTGAAATTATATTAAAAATTAATTCTCCCAAAATAAACACTTACTACACAAAAATTGGCATGCATATGCCTCTTGAGTGTTAGGTTCTCAAGTAGGTAGAGGGATTAAAATATCAATTTCTAACTAAAGATAATTAAAAACTTCAAATTGATATATAAAAGCTATTTTTTCATATCTTCTAAAACACATGAGCTAGAGATATAAGATTTGATATAACATTTATTAATTTAAAGGCGCCTACTAAAGTGTGTATAGTAAACTAGATGAAGCACCTATTCTATAGCCAGATGGTGAGCATTTTTGTCAATAATATTTCAGATAGCAGTTTAGTGTTATTTAATTGATTCAATAGGTTTAATAGGTTTAATAGGTTTGCCATTCAAGGGTGGTTAGCTAAACAGGGTACATCCTGCTACTAATCTGCTGCAGGTTTGGTTTAGAACAGATTCAAAACTTATACTTGCTAGGTAAAATATTATCTCTACCCTCCTATCTTATTATAATCATATTTTAAAAAGATTTGTTAAAAATGATGATAAAAAAAGCTAAGGTGGTTTCCTAGCAGAAGAAACCTGTTATTATCTGGTGCAGATATGATTTGTAGCATATTTGAAACTATACTGGCTAAAAACTTATTTCCTATCTTCCCCTATTATTATTTCTTATCAGAAAGTTAAATAAAAATCTGGAGATAGAATAAAAAATGAAATTATGGTGGTTACTTAGCATGGTGAAACCTGTTACCACTCTGATGCAGGTTTAGCTTGAAAAAGGGTTAAAACCTACACTATCTAGAATAAAATATTGTTTCCTCCTATCTCCTCTTAATATTATCTTATTTTATAAAGATTGAATAAAGTTATGAATATTAAAATAAATAAAAATTAGGTGGTTGTCTATCAGGGTGATTTCTAAAACTAAAAATTTACTTAAAAATGATTTTTCTAAGTGATTATAGTTATTTGGTTGAGTTCATAAGCTCAATAAATTTGGCTGATTGGTTGATGGCTATATATAATAAATTTAAAACAATTAAGTCATCTGATAAATAATAAACATATTAGCAAAACATGGGAATCTGGCGGCTAGTTTTAATAAACGTGGGTAAGCCACAGTACCTACTAGCTTTATTTGTCATTATTAAAATATAATATATGTCCTGTGTTTAGGGGTATGTTCAAAATCTAGGTACATATGAGATCATAGCATGATGAGCTTAATCATTATGAATAGATATTGTTTGTAGAATACTACAACCAATATAATAAACTAGATTTAGATACATTATTGTAAATGGAAATAAGTAGCTTTAGCATAGAATGGCCAATAAAGTCAACTAGATCTTATAAAGTGAATTATTATAGATGCCAATCAGTAAATGTAGCATAGATTGAACAATAAAATCAACTTTGATATAATAAAATGGTTTATTTTAGATGGCAATCAGTAAATTTAGCATAGATTGGCCAATAGAATCAAACAAAATTGTAGAAATCAAGATGATTTCTCACTTGCTGGTGCTTCACGCTGTTGGATTCCACAACAGCTATTTAAAGTAAAATTAAAACACTAATAAAATGCTGGTTTTATAAGAATTCTAATAGGTGGCGTGGGATAAGAAAGAGAACAAACCCTCTTTATATCTGACCGCTCAGTATTTAAATTGGTATTGAAGGTTGAAGGGAATTCATTGGTAAGTTCATGATGGCTTGTTACAGTCCAAATAATAAGATATGTGAGTTCAGCCTATCAAAGCTCAGAAAACTCACATCATATTAGACAAACAATGGATGGGGAATTAGTTGTAGGCAATATATACCCATGGGGTAACAATTTAATATATTTTAGTTAATCCCCATTAACTAAAATCATTGCACCTTGGTGTAATCCTACCACGCCTATATAGGGGTGGTTCTTGCATTGGTGCTTGAATGGACCTGGTTTCAGCTGGGGGAGTACCATCCAATGGACACCCCAGGGTCTGCCATGTGGTCAGAGTAATATGACTGCCTGATCTTGTTTTTTTGCCTGTGGAGTATTTGCAATCATGTTACTCCAATTTGTGGGGTTCCACACTAAGAATTGGACAGGTTCTTTTGGCTGATATAATTGTTAGTATCATTTAAATCATTTATATTAGTATTGTGAACTTGCAAATGGCTGACATTTCCCCTTTTTGCCTGATTTTGACCCAAAACATTCTTATTTTGCAGTTGGGAGGACAAATGTCTGACATCACCCCCTCAAGAATGTTGGGGGAGAATAGGGCCGTAGGAATCAGCCATGTACCCAATTGATAGTAATCCTGGTAGCCAAGGAATTTATGGAGTACTCATTGCCTCTTTTGTAGGCGATGGTAAAAGGACCCTCCCAAATTGATCCAAGCTTACCACTTCTAGGAGTGATGCGGTTATGGTAGTATAATACCATGTTGGACACTTGGAATATAGGTAGGGGGTTTGGAGCTCAAGAACAGCTTGCCCTTCTTTTGTCTCCGTTTTCACTAAATTGGTCATAGCTTCAGAGTGGAGTTAGATGATGCTCTGAGCCAATCTTCTCATGACTTTTTCAAGCTCCTCAACTCTAGAAGAGATTACATCTTTAGCTAAGAGGGCAGGTATTCCTGGTTCCCGCCCATACAAGACACAGAATGGAGACATTTTGAAAATTGGTGATAATTAATCCAGTATGCCATAAGAGCACTAAGTAGGTATTGACCCAGTAAAGAGGATCAGAGGAAGCGTTTTTTCATAGAATGGAAATTAAGGTTCCATTTTCTCTTTTCATTGTCCCATTTGTAGAGGAATTATATGGAGTTAAGAAAAATTTTTGGGTTCCCATGGATGTGGCCAGGATTTTGACTGCTCTGGAGGTGAAGTTCTTACCATTATTGCAGAGTAGTACTTGGGGACATCCATGACAAGTGAAAATATTTTGATGTAAAAATGTGGCTGTGGCCTTGGCCGTTTGGGAATGAAGAGCCAAGGCTTCCATCCACTTAGTAAAGTGGTCAATAGCTACTAGGATAAATCTGTTTCCAATAGTAGTCTGAGGAAGGGGACCTACTACATCCAAACTGATGGTGTGGAATGGTTGTTGAGTGGTAGTTGGTTGATACTGGTATCTAGTCTTGAAACTGGATTGCTTCTTACACGTAAGGCAGGCTTCCAAGACGTCAACAATAGATGCAATAATTCCATCCAATAAAACTGACCCTTAATGTACTTATAAGTTTTCTTTGCCCCTCCATGCCCTAAGGTGGAGTGAGCTTCTAGGATAAGGGGTAAGCATTCCAAGGGCTGAAAGTAAGGCAGCCATTTTTCCCCCACCTGCTTATACAACTTCTCGTTCTCCACTTTGATATTACAAGAGCCAGGCTAACATCTTCTGGACAGGCTCATCCTCATCCTCCCATTCATTTGGGGTCATTAAAAGGGCATGTAATCTCTCCACCTCACTTCTATCCAAGTGAATGACTGGCAGCAAAGTCAACCCATCAACATTCATGTGACGGATCCCATCACAGTGTTCAATCTTCATGTCATAATACTGGAGCTTTAAAGCCCAGCTAGCTAACAGGCCAGTAGGATCATTCATATTCTAACCACTTCACTAAAGCGTAATCTGTAACTACAGTGAAGGTGGTCCCATATAGGAAAGGGTGGTAGTGTTTTACAGCTAAAAAAATGGCAAGGCACTCCTTCTCTGTAACACTGTAGTTGCGTTCTGCTTTTTAAAGCATTTTACTGAAGTAGTATACTAGATGATCAACACCGTTTTCATCCAATTGGGCTAAGATGGCCTCAACGGTGTAGTCTGAGGCATCCATAAACAAGATAAACGGCTTAAAACATAATTGGGGTGCCTCAGAATAGGATGTTGTTGTAGCAGCTGCTTCAACGTCACAAAAGTGGCCTTCTTTTCAGCACCCCACTGAAAGGAGTATTCTTGGTTAATAATCAGACAAGGGACTTACTGAGTTGGGCAAACTTGGGGATGAACTGATTGTAATACCCTTCATCCCTAGAAATACCTGAATATCCCATAAATTTTTAGGGGCAGGCATATTTAAGATGACTTCAACTTTGTCCTGCATGGGTTGAATACCTTCTTGGGAAATAAAGTGACCAAGGAAATCCAATTTCTTTTTGGAAGAAGGTACACCTCGAGGGTTTCAACTTAATATTAGACTTATGTAACCGTTGAAATACATCCTTTAAGTGATCAAGATGTTCGTTGAAGGTTTTTGCATACACCATGATGTCATCAAGATAAACGACGACACATGTTAACTTTAGGTCCTGCAAAATGTGATCCATCGCATGCTGGAAAGATGCAGGTGCATTGCACAACCCTTGAGGTAATTGTGTGGGTTGGAAGAGACCTTAACTACAAATAAGGGCGCAGTTCTCCTGATCCTGTGGAGAAAGGTCCATTTGCCAATAGCCACTAGCCAAGTCCATTGCAGAGAAGAAGTTAGATCCAGAGAGTTTTGCTAGGGTGTCATCATTGTGAGGGATAGGATAGTTATCCTTTTTTGTAAGGTTATTTAACTTGTGGTAGTCCAAGACTATCCAATGACCTCCATCTTTCTTTTTAATTAGCAAGAGGGGGAAAGACCAAGGGTTTTGTGAAGGAACTAGTAACCTCGCGTCTAATAACTGCTGGAGCTCCGTCCTCATCTGCTGTTCTTCCACTTTTGACTTACATTAAGGTTTGGACCTAATAGGATGGGCATCACCCACATCAATGGAGTGGCACCAGCCCTTCATGTGGCCATAGTCATTATCAGGTTTATTAAATATGCTGCTATAGTCTCCTAATAAAGTTTGAACTTTTTTCAGCTCCTTTGGGGTCAATTCATCCAAAATATGGATGTTGGGCAGTGTACATACTAAGTTATACATTGGCAAACCCAAATCCATTATTAAGCCAATGTAGTGGATATGTTCAATGTCCTCCACAGGATTAAAAAACCTCTGCCAATATCCTGGTGTGCTCTTATTATCATGTCTTTTCCGGTGAGGTTTCCCAGCAGAATAGTAATAGGCTTCTGTTAGACTAGGTTTAGTATCCTGAGTAATACTCAAGGCTCCAAGTGGCTAACGCCCTCAAGCCTTATGAGGTGCAACAAGCAGTAGTGGGATTTAAGGAGTTTAATTTGTGTCCACAACTTGTTGTTCACCAGACTTAATCAATACTTCATCTGCAGCATAAAAAGATTCTATCCCTAGCATCCACTGAATCAGGCAATTTTTTTTGGTGTTGTGCCCAGAGTTGAATTTTCAATTTTATAGCGGAAAAAGGATATTAGACCAGGCAAGAGTATTCATGCTTTCTGGGTTCCTTATTGGATAATACTAAAGTGACTTCATAGTTGAGTAATGAGAGGAAACCTTGCTTCACGTTAATTAATTCCTCATACTCAATCATAAACTGGGTACCTATGAGCATATTATAGGCGTTTTTGTTTAAAGCTACTTCAGGGGCTGATAAGATAAGCTTCCCAATTCAAATGGGAAAGTAAGAATATGCCTCAATGGCGCGAATGTTGTTTGGGATGAAAGTTCAAAACTCTTGATTGTACTAAAAATCAGGCGCCAGCTTTATCTTTTTGGTGAGCTTAGTAGAGATTACGCTAATCAGGGAGCCAGTGTACAGGATGGCCATTATCCAGACTCTTTGAATGACCACTTCAACCTTAGTGAGTGTTCCTCCAAAGTTAGAAGACAAGGCCAAGACCTCCTTGAGCCAGAAAGTGGTGGTTAGTTTACAAGCAGTCTCAGGGTATTTATCCAGGATGGAATTCATGGTATGGACCCACTGAAGAGGTCAAATCAAACCAGCCAAGAACTCATCACCATCGCTGGCAGTTTCAATAACTTTTAGCACCCTAATATTTGTCTTAGTTACGTTTCCTAAGGTATGGTGGTTTTGTCTACTCCTTCAGCAATTAATAGATCAAGGACCTCCACTTCCACGGGAGCTCCCAATAAATAGTAGCCAACATCATTGACATCCCCCTCAGATTCATCCCCAAGGGTATTATCCACAACTGACAAGGCCATGATTGAGGTAGGTGAGGCGGCCAAAGGAGATTGGATAACCTTAGAACTCACATTTACCAGCTTGGATGGAGGGGAAGGCACAGCGGCTTTAGTGAGCTTGCGCAGGAGTATGATATTAGCTACCTTACAGGGCTCTGAGTTATAGGAAGGAGTGATGTCTTTTTGAGTCATACTGAGGAAGCAGGTATCACAGGGGTAGGTACAGGGGTGCTCACCCCCAACTGTTCTACAGGTGAAACCTTCTCAATGGTAGATCTGAAGATTCCACCTCAGCTTCATTTATTGTTGCACAGGAATAATAATCAGCAACGTCTAACATAGCATCCTTTATGTCACAGATTTTTTAAGTAATATTTCACTGAAATCATATGCCTGGCTATAGAGGGTTGAGAAGCTAACCCAGTTAACATGGCAGCAATAGCATCATCCAGGGTTAGCATGTTAGCCATTGACAACCTTTGCGCAGCAAGGTAAGATTGCTCAGCAAAGGCAGCGGTTAATTTGCCCTCAAACATGCTAAGGCGCACAACGGCCTATTTCCCTGTTAAAACTCCACTTTGAACCAAGTTCAGCTAAAAAGCCTCTTTCACCTCTTCCCAGGTATGCAGATTGCCCATGTAATGAACTATAATTTCTTGTGCCAAGAAACTTAAGCATGGAAGGATGTTTCAATATTTTTGCTTATCAGTGGCGCCATTAATAGCAGATTTGTACACATACAAAAAGTAAAAATACTCCCTTCACCAGGGGTATACTAGTCTTTAAGAGGGAGTTTTAAGGAGCGCTGCTCCAGATCTTTAAAAAAAGGGATAATGCGCTGGTGAGTTGCTTTTCCAAAGCAACTATTTGTAAGTCAGTGGAAAGGGACAGAATTGGAGGGTTAATCACTTTTAAAGCCTCCATTATCGAGTTTATTTTTGGTGTACAGGGTAGCTACTGTAGTGAGCATTACTTTGTAGAAATCCAACTGAGTTATCACTTGCTGGTGCTTCACGCTGCTGGATTCCACAACAGCTATTTAAGTTAAAATTAAAATTAAAATTAAAATTAAAACACTAATAAAAGGCTGGTTTTATAAGAATTCTATTAGGTGGCGTGGGATAAGAAAGAAAACAAACCCTCTTTATATCTGACCGCATCAGTATTTAAATTGGTATTGAGGGTTGAAGGGAATTCATTGGTAAGTTCATGATGGCTTGTTACAGTCCAAATAATAAGATATGTGAGTTCAGCCTATCAAAGCTCAGAAAACTCACATCATATTAGACAAACAATGGATGGGGAATTAGTTGTAGGCAATATATACCCATGGGGTAACAATTTAATATATTTTAGTTAATCCCCATTAACTAAAATCATTGCACCTTGGTGTAATCCTACCACGCCTATAAAAGGGGTGGTCCCTGCATTTATGCTTGAATGGACCTGGTTTCAGTCGGGGGAGTACCATCCAATGGAAACCCCAGGGTTTGCCACATGGTTGGAGTAATCCAACTGCTTGATCTTGTTTTTATTGCCTGTAAGTATTTAAAATTGTATTACTCCAATTTGCGGGGTTCCACTGAGAATTGGCCAGGGTCTTTTTCTCAATATAATTATTAGTATCATTTAATCCTTTATATTAGTATTTCAAACTTTCAAATGGCCAACCTTTCCCCTTTTTGGCTAATTTTGACCAAAACATTCTTATTTTGCAGCTGGGAGGGCAAATGTTTAACAAAAATAGATAAAATGAGGTAATATTTTTAGATATCAGAAAGTTTACCATATAATTGACCAATAGAACAACTGAATTAAAAATAAATGAATAAAAAACTAACACCCTTATCTGAAACATTATACCAATCAAATCAACTAGACAATTATTTATATATATCATAAAATTTATGTCAAGTTTATTTGGATTTGTAAGTAGTTTATGAATGAAACTCTCTTTCTTCTTGACATATCTTTCTGAGCAAAATTATATGGAAATAAAGTAAAACTTGATTGCCTGTCATAGTTTTGCTCTGATGTCCTCAGATTCTCCGCCAGCTGCCCCAGTGTGGGGCAGTGGCAAACTCCCCCTGCCATTTTCCATCTGACAGGAAAACGTGCTCAGACTGGCTCACCCAGTCATACCAAACCTCTGGGATGATTTGTTCCTCCCAAGGACCTTGACGCCCACCTTGCTTGAACTCAGGTGGTGCCCAACTGCCCCCTGATGCTCCCCCAGAGCAACATGCATTTCAGCCTTAGGGTCAACTATGGGAAACTTTTCCCCTACCATGACTAATCCATTATTGAAGTGGCTCAGGTGGTGATGCGTCCCACCACTTTATTGACTTCCATCTATATAAGGGGTATTTTGATCTCAGCTTCACCTGTGAAGCTGATGCTGCCACTGTGGTAACTGTGCCCCTGGTTTTCCAGGGCACCCCTCTCCCCACAACTCAGACCTGGCTCTCAGTGGATACCATTTTGGTGGTTCAGTTTGCTGGTTTGCCCACCCACCTTCCCCCTGAGGTGCTCCACCAAGAGCTGACGGAAGGTTTGGCAGCCTATGGCTTCAACCCCATCTTGCAATTTGTGGTCCCAAATGGGGCCACACACCTCTCTGGGCCTCAGGCATATGCCACAATCATCCCTGAATCAAATAAAATTGCTCTGTTGATTCTCCCTCATGCCATTATCCTCTCTACCCCTGACCATCTATTCTGGGCCTGCATTGAGGGTGGAAGGACAGTCTGTTCATCCTGTTTTGAGTTGAACCACTTGAAATGCAAGTGCCTACCCTAGATGCTTTCTGATGGTGCTAATTTTTTATCCGCCAGCCTCCAATCTGCCATCCACCCCATGCCAGTTTTGGTATGGGGTACAATCCTACCTCCCCCTCCCCCAAAGCCTGTTGCTGCAGCTGCACCTGCAGCCATCAATCAGCCTCTACCTCACCCCAGTGCCACACATGAATCCTCCAATCAAGCACAGGATTGGACCCCAGTTTGATCCCATGCACCCTTTAACAAATCAACCAATCCTCAACCATACGCCAATTCCTCAATTCAATTCAACCAGAACCTATGGGAGTTTTTGGATAAAATCAACAAATCAGGTAATATCATTGAAAAACCATTGCTGCAAGTCAACTAGTTCTGTAATGCAAAATGGGATGCAGAATTTGCCCCTCATTTATATACCCCACATCCAAATGCCAAATCATTTTACAGCAATCACCAGCCTGCATTAGTAGCAGCTGCCACACCAGATTGCTGTCCCCTCCACAAAGCTGCCACCAAATCAGCAGCGATGCTCACAGGAGGAATTCCACCTCCTTTTATCCCCATATATTGTAATCCAAAAAGTAAGATTAATATGAAACAATTGCACAATAATATCAACAATGCTATCCAGAATGTGGTAACTTTAGAACAGAATCTGAAAGCTAAGATTACCTGAACCAATATTGCCATGTTTGTTAAACTACCAGATGCCCGCATTAAAGCTGAAAAAGCTTTAGCTGAATATACCACAGCCATTTTTATGGTTGGCAATTTCTTGGAAGTATCATTCATCAAAGATATCAAACCACATGCCGCTGATGCCCCGATGCCCTTGCTAATGCCTTAACACATACCCTACTCTTGAATGAGGAAGCTGCTGCCAAAAATGAGCCCCCCAATCCTCCTTCCCCTTCTGTCATGGAAGGATAAGTAGCCTCTGCTGCCCACCTAGTTGGTTGTTTCATTTGGTGTGTTCACTCAATCGTTCATTTTGGGCATCTTGTTGAATTGATTAGTTATGTTGGTTTTTAGTTTTAGTTTTTAGTTTGGTAATGTCTATCCCCTGGTCAGCTTACCTTGGTTAAATAAAAAAAATAATTTTGTATGCTCTCTGGGATTGACTAAATTAGACAATAAAAATATAGTTTCCTTCTATATGTTTTTATGAGCTTAAGGATGTGGCATATGTGTTAAGATATTATAAATTTTGGTAGGAACTTTCAAACTTATATAACTTTTATTAATCTTTATTGGTAAAGCTCAAATAAATCTAAAATCTACCAAGATATGTTTATATCAATATCTATGGTATCCAATGTATAAGTATGCATTTGTATATACTCATATAATCTATTTTATAAATCTGATGTATTGTGTATGTTAATGTAGACTTTTTAATTTATGCAATAGTAGAGACAAATACCAAAATGCTTGCGCAGAGCTTAGCTACATAAATTAAACTATATTAAATAATTTAGGGTTGTAATGTAAACCTAAAAACCTATAGGTTTAAATTATATGAATAGACACGATTGTAGTACCATGCATGTAGAAACTTGGGTTTAAAAGTTAACTTTTTGTTTTAAAAACTACCTTGCAATTAACTGGTTAGAATTCTAGTGTCTTTATTACTAGAAAATGCCTTAGAATTGTTATGACTAGTAAATAAACTCTATTAAATTAAGTTGCTGGAGTATAGAACTTAATCATACGTTTATTTAAGGATGCTCAAGTGTAATGTTCAAGTTAATCTTATAATCTTTTGCATAAGTTAATGCTATCACACCTCAATGATATCTAAACTTCAATATGCTTTCAATCATTATAACTTTACTTAAGTTTTCACTGCAAAGTATAAGGTCAGTTACAAAAGTGTGCATACTATAAATAACAGATCAGAGATAATTTTTGAACTTTAAATAATCATATATAGTCTATAAAACTGAGCAATTTAGAATTAGTATAAAAATGTTGTATTTTCTTTAAACAAACTTGGTATCCAGCTAAAGATGTGTCTTATTTCCTTAGTAATGGATATTTAATTTAAAATAACAAAAATTTATCATCTACAAGAGTATTGCTCAGCTTTCAAGCACCATGCATCTGACTACTATTGATCACAACCCAAGTAATATATAAACTTAAGATTTTAGCTCAAATTTTGTTTCAACCTATATACGTGCACAAGTTAACAGAGCATCCTCTTTTTCAGTTTTATTATACTAAGTATTTAGTTATACTGCCCAACTTTCAATGGCTTGGTTTGTAGTCAAGGAGCACAAGAAAGTCCGGGCTCCTTTAACACACTAATACTCATGAGAGATAACCCACCATTAATCTTATCTAATATCTATAATGTGTATAGCTAATATTCTAGATAACTTTAATACTCCATATATATTGATAAAAAGTAAAAAAGGGTAGTAGAATAATCTAAAAACTAAACGATTCTAAATATAAACATTTTAGCTGCGCTGTTTTTACCATGTTATACATAAATAAAGATTGGACTAAAGGCAAATAAAATAAAAAACAACCTCTGTAAGACAATAGTAGTAAACAAAACTATATCTAGTTTCAAGCGTCTATTTAATGGCATCCTAATAAAACTGATAAGCAATATCTATTCTTAATCGGCCAAACTGGAAGCTGGCCTATACTTGACAGATACAACAATGGCAGGGCAGAAGTGAGGAATTAGGGCAGAATATGAATAATATATCATATATGCTGGTATGATAAACCAGAATGAATTAAAAAAGTAGAAGTAAAAAAGTTGGTAATACAGGTGGGGATGAGAATGTGGAGAGCCTTGAGAAATTGTGGTTGCAAGGTAAAGAATCGACCCATAAAGCTGACCGAGGGAAACAGCGATGACCCACAAGTGATATTTAAGAGAACCCTTCATCATAAGCAAGCAAATTATAAATGAAGCAGGTCCCCAGAGAAACTAAAATTAATAATAAGTTAAAAATGAAATATAATTATGATAGGCTAAAAATTAGAACAATAGTAATAAAACCTACTCTAAGCATGGCTTATGATATGTAGCAAAAATCTTAAAAAACTAAGCCAGAATAAAATGTAATAACTTAGCAAAATAAGCTTTTGTTTTCATAAGATAAACTATAGTCATTCAATCCAAAAAATTAGATAGATAAAAATAAACGAAGATTATTTTCTTTACTAAATAAAGAACTAGTTTCCAATAAAAATGAGGATTAAGAATGTTAGGCTAAAAATAACTAAAATGATAATATAACATCAAAAAATGTGCTATTAATTTGAATTATGCTGAATTAATTGGAGATAAAAGGCAAAAATTACCGCAGTTACAGCTTCAATGTAATAAACCGTTGGATCTTGAGTCATATAACGTGAATCACATAAAGCATATTCTTTCCATAGTTCACCAAAAAGATCAGTCCTACTAGTAATACTCTTGCTGAAATAAACAAAATAGCCTTCAAATGCCATATGGATAAATGCACATGAAGTAAACCAAGCAAAGTGCCAGAGCTTGAACTTTCGATCTTTCACATAATGCTTAACAAGCAGGATAATGGGATAAAGCAATAAGACTTGTACAGCCAAAAATAAAGAAATCAAGATAAATCTACTCCTTGAAATAGGAACATAGGCGGGTAAATATAGCTCTCGAGGAAAATAAGGGTGATCGTATTCTTCCATCTTAAATCTAATCTACTGCAGAAAAAGCTTATTCAATAAAAGAACAATGGTTTTAAGATTGTGTAAGCGGTTCTTATGCTAGAAATTGTACCTTACTGATAAATTTTATTCGAGATGGGCCGACCTGGGGAAGATAACACACCGATTAATGGGGAAATCGAAATCAATGGGAAAAGTGATTAATTTAAATTAATATTAACTCAAGTAATTCAAACCGGCTTTCAATCATTTGAACTCAGATTGATCTACGATATTTAATATTAACACAAATAATTGAAGCTTCAACTGTTCTAATTCACAAGTTAAGAATATAAGTTCACTAGCCAATTTTCCAGCTTTGCTTAGGTTTAAATTTGCCAGATGATTCTAATTGATTATTTTAGTTTTTATATTGGTAGATGGCAGGGAGGATACCCCAGTGGTAGAGTATAGACCCTCTACCACTGCCTCCCGAGTTCGATCCCGGTAATGGACTTTGGGTAGGGGACGATTTTGACTGTGTTGGTTTTGCGCACCAATGTCCTGAACTGAGAAGCAAATAGCAAGGGGTCCATGGAGTTCCTGGCCTATCATACGCCGCGCATGGAGGTTTTCCGGGTTTTATCCTCCTTTCCCATTTTCTTCACTTCCCTAATCGGTGCGGTATCGTCCCCAGATCGGCCCACCTCGAATAAAATTATAAATTATATTGGTAGATGGCTATCAATAAGTTCAGAAACTAAAAATCCTATCGAATTAACCAACCACTTGCCAAAATAAAATTAATCCTATCGAAATAATTAATTCATCAACTATTTCGTCAAAACCAATTGAGCTATAAAATTAACCAAAATTGGCGTTGCGCACCAATGCCCCGAACCGGGTTAGCGAATAGCAAAGGCGGTCCATGGAGTTCCTGGCCTATCATACGCCGCGCGTGGAGGTTTTCCGGATTTTATCCTCCTTTCCCATTCATTCGATTTCCCTTAATCGGTGCGGTATCGTCCCCAGGTCGGCCCACCTCGAATAAAATAAAATTAACCAAAAACAATCAACTCGCCCAAAACCAATTGAAACTATCGAATTAACTAAATCATCAACCATTTAGCCAAAACCAATCGAACTATCAAATATCCAAAAACCACTAACTGCTTACCTGGAACTAGTAAGCCTATCGAATCCACCAAAACCCAACTCCAATGAAGCCCCGATTATCCGCGGTGCCCTTGCCACCCAATTCCGCAGATAATCGGGGCTTTACTGTACTTACCTGAAACCATTGAGCTTATCAAATCCACCAAAAACCGCCAATCATTCAGGCAAAGCCACTTGTTGAACTTGTAAAACAACCAAAATCTACCCCAACGCTTATCAAAACCTATGAACCTATCGCATTAAACGAATATTACCAAAACGCTCAATCGAAATATGATTATCATTAAAACCTTATATTAACTGACTTTGAAAAAGAAGGAGGTTATCAATTCGACCTGTATATATTTTTTTTGTTTTTTACTGTTTGTTCGCGCATAACTCTGAAACTACAGGACTAATTTGGATGCTCTTATTCTTTAAAAATAGAGGATGCTCCAACTTAGGTCCCATTTACTTTTGTAAGTATGGTCCAGTATCTACCATTAATTTAGTAAGTATATTAAAATGGACTCGAAAGCGATGGATTTCAATTGTAGGTATGTTCATCGTTGGACAATCTTTATTCCGGCTTTGGTGAAACGATAGCTTCGAAGCAACTATTGCCATGAAATATGTCCTATGGCTGGGGGTATGTTCAAAATCTAGGCAAGTATGAGATCATAGCAGGATGAGCTTAAATCATTATAGTTGGCTAACATTTTGCATGTTTTGACCAATAAAATCACCTAAATTTAGTAAAATGAAGTATTGTATGTGGCGATCAGTAAATTTAGCATAGATTGACCAATAAAATCAACTAAATTTATTAAAATGAATTATTGTAGATGGCGATCAGTATATTTAGCATAGATTGAACAATAAAATCAACTAAATTCATTAAGATGAATTATTGTAGGTGATCAGTAAATTTAGCATAGATTGGGTAATAAAATCAATTAAATTTAATAAAATGACTTATTAGTATATTTTTATAAGATAAAATATATAATATATACAATGAGTTTTATTTTTATAAAGAAATAAATAGGGTTCAAAAAGGATATATAATATAACATCGATGAATCCCCCCCCTTGGGTTGGGACCATCTAGTACTAAAAAAAGGATATATAATATAGGGATTTTTTAATAAAATAAGAAAAAATTACTTTTAAAAATGCACTAAATACTTTGGAAAAAAAGATTTTGGGGGTAAAGTTTTTTTGGAAAAAAGAACATTCTTCAAAAATATTAGAAAAAACCTCCTTTAAAAAAGGCACTAAAAAGTATGAAATTACCAAGAAATTATATCTCCTTAATTAACCCTTTTTGAAGTTGTCACCATATTTTAACTGACTTATAATAGGTATTTATATAACATATTCTCTGCACTGTTTATTCTAAGTTGCTTATAGCTTACACTTGGACCCAATCTAGATGTAAGCTATAATTTGTATTTGTGAGCAAAATTCTATAAGTCAGGTTAGAAGATGGCGCTGACTTCAAAAAGAGTTTTATTGAGGAGGCATAATTATTCAATTATTTTATACTTTTAGTGCTTTTTTAAAGGAGGTTCTTTTTGACCAAAAAATTAAGTTAATTCCATTGTGCAACTAGATTTGGCTGAGTAGTTAATGTTTATCTAAAGTATAAAATATAATTTAATCAATTCAAATCAAATCAAATCAAATCATCTGAAATCCTATAGGCACTGTAGCAAAGCACAGGTAATGGATGCTAGTCTTTATATAATCTGCTTAATAGACCAACTCACTGACATACTGAAGAAATCTGAAACCTTTGAGTCCAATAGGTTCAATCTATTTGGGCTAGTAAACTGATTATCCTAACTTTACTTATCTACTTAAAACTATAACATTGATTTTTGTTTAGTTTTGGATGAGCAATTTGGTAAATTATGAGATAATACTCACCAATTCTCACCCACTTGCCTAAATAGATTGAACCTATCAGACTTAAAGGTTTCTGATGTCAGTCAGTACATGAGTGAATGTGTTTTATTAAGTATATTTAGTTTGATTTGCTTACCAGATGTAGTTGTGTGCATCTGTAATCACAAGCTAAGATGGGGTAAAATGCTATAAGGTTTAAACCTGTTATATAAAAAATGAACATTGTTTCCTATCACCCTCTTATTGTTATTCATTTAATGATATGGAGTTAAAAAAGGGGGAAAAGAGTTTGATTTGCTTAGTTTTTTATTCACTTGGTATTGCAAGTTTCTATTTTAAACATTTCTAGATCTGAATGAAACCCTATTAATTATTATAAATAGCAAAGCAATCACTTCTATAAATCAATTTAACTAAAATTATACTTTATTTAAAGTCTCACCTTATAATGTGATATATTAGCAGGCCACCTGCTTTTCAAAAGAGTCAGCTGAAAAGGTACCATTTGATTAATAGATGATGTGCTATTTTTGGATAAGTGGTTTAGATAATAACATTTGT
Source organism: Massospora cicadina (assembly GCA_022478985.1). Classification (NCBI taxonomy): domain Eukaryota; kingdom Fungi; phylum Entomophthoromycota; class Entomophthoromycetes; order Entomophthorales; family Entomophthoraceae; genus Massospora; species Massospora cicadina. The sequence goes on from JAKSZP010018517.1 coordinate 155,113, forward strand.
GCAATAAGGAATTTATTTAACTAGCAGTGTATCTGCAGTTTTGCTTGCAGTAAAATTTATAAACTTTAGTTTATTTTTCAATATATTATTCCTTTATTGAGCTAGATATAATCTAATTTTTATGACTTAATTTGTTATTTAATTACTATAAAGCTTATTTTTATAAAAAACGCTACTAATAATTTTTGTACTTAGTATCTAAATTTGTTGTCTTGTATGAAAGCTTTATACTATATTTCCTATTTCTCAAATCTTATCCAAAAAGTTGAAAAAATCTCTTTATAATATATAAACCTTTATAATAAAATTTTCCAAACCCAAAAAACTTCTTTCACACCCATACCAAAGCTGTATATAATTAATCTAACAAAACCAATGTTTTTTATAGTCAAGAAATCTAAATCTTTAACCCCTTTATTAATTTCTGGCAGTTTGTGGATAAATCCATAGAACTGGTTGCACAGGATACTTACCACTGAGCAATGGAATGGACAATAGGCAGATCACCAATCCTTAATAAAAAATAATATAAGATATAGAGCTATTTCCCTCAACTGACACTTTTATTATATATAAAAAATTCAGCTAACTCTGCAGACTACTAAAAAATTCTCCTTCTCATCCTCCCACTTGACTCTTATTATCAGTATTTTTGGTCAATTCCAACTTTTCTGCTTAGTAATATCCTATTTGTTACATGTTAGAAGCTTTCATTCTATCTTGAGGTTTTGGTGGAATTCCCTCAATCTATCAAACTATTGGTACTAAAACTATCTCTTCACATCAATTCATCTTCTGCTCAATCATGAGGCTCACTTTGACTCTAAATATGACCATTTTAATATGACTTATCATCCAGTTATATTAATTTCTCAACATTACCTCCTTAACTGGCTGATAAGCTCCTATTGCTTGTATGCTCAGAGGAACTTTGTGTGGACTTGGTTGATAATTTGACTGCCTGCAGGTTTCTTAATGGTGTAGGCATCAATAGAAGTCTTCTCAATTATTTCAAATGGCCAGTAAAAATGTTAGCGTTCTTGTTCTTCCATCCAAATCCATGTTGGTCATTGAACAAGACATGATCTTTTACAGTTAACTGCAGAAGACCACTACATCTACTTTTGTCAGCTGCCTGATTGCAAATCTTTTTAGCTAAGCTGGTAGAATATGCTTCCATTTGTAGTTTGATCAGCATCTCTGTTAAATTGGTCAGATATCGCTGCAGTTCTACACCACCAGTATCCTCCACACATGAGTAAAGCAGAGAAGGTAAAGATGGGTGCCTACCATAGATTAGTTGAAAAGGGCTCTTGCTGGTGAACAAGTGGTAGCTGATATTATCATAAATATAGCTGTGGGTAAGAGGGTACTCCATTCAGAGGGTTAATCCATCACAAACTTGTGGAAAATATTTATCAATGTTCTGTTGACCTGTTCCACAATTCCATTGGATTCTGGATGATAGGGTGTAGTCAAGACCCTGCAGATTGTCATCAAAGAATTCAACTTGTGGAGGATATGTAACATAAAATTAGTTCCATTGTCTGTGAGGATGAACTGCAAACAGCCATTTCACTGTATGATGCACTCCATGATAAACTTGGCGGTGGTGACAGCCCCCAAATCATTAATTTCTCTGGCCTCCACTCATCTCATCAAGTGATCAATTGGTACTATTATATACTATATTAGTTTGTACCAGTTGGCAAAGACCCCACCATGTCAAGAGAGTATGCCATGAAAGCTAGGGCTTAACCAGCTGGTATATGGTCTTCTTGTGGAAAAATTTCTCCACTTGGCACTGATGATAACAACTAACCATCGTCAGCATGACATAATACATGCTCTCCCAATAGTAATGGGGTTGAAAGAACTCCAGCATTTTTGCAACCCTCCATAACCTACCGCTCTATGAGCATCCATAATAATTGCTGGTCTAGTGGAAGGCTTCAGGAAACTCAGTGTCACTTCTCCAAACTGCTTATATAATTCCCCATCATTCAAAAAGATGTCCCATAGCAGCCCATCTAGCACTTTGATCACATGTGGCAGTTCATCATGATATTTGCCCATCACCATCTTCTCATACATGATCTCAGCCAAATCTGCCATAATGGTGACCATTGGAAGCCATGAAAGACATTCTGCATTTTGATGTTTCAACCCTGGCCACAAAATCTCAAAATCATATGCTTGAGGCTTTAATGCCCATTGAGTGAGCTGGCCTTCAGGTTCACAGATATTTTGAAGCTAATGCAAGGATGCATGATATGTTACCACTTGAATTTTACCCCATGTAGGTATACCTGAAACTGTTTATATGCATATATCACCGCTAAGCACTCCCACTTGATCATGGTGTATTTCATTCATGACAGTTTGGGCTTTGGCTACAAAATGTGACAGGGTGCTCTAAGCCATTATCATCCTTCTGAGATAATACTGCCCCTACAGTGGAAAGCAATGCATCCACTTGCACTATGAATTGTTTTTCTAAGTTAGGATATTGAAAAATGGGCGCACTTGCCAATGCAGTTTGCAAGACATCAAAAGCGTTTTGGCAACATTCCGTCCAGTCAAAGGTTGCATTTTTCTTTAATATCTTAAAGAAAGGTACTGTCAGGATTTTTTTAGTACTAGATGGTCCCAAGTACTGTCAGGATTTTAATCAGATGAATCCTTCCAATAGTATTCAAAGTAGGGTTTTCATTTAGTCAGGTGTAATTGCTGACTAGCCGCCTATTTCAATACTATTTAATGTTATATATTTGTTTGAGTTTTAGGTTTGACAGAAGCTGCGTTCATCACCAAAATGCCAGCCAAAGGTTGTTGTGGGAGTTTCCAGTGGAAAGCTGATGAATCCATTATGACTCATCTGAAATAGTTCTGTCACCTAATTCAGAGCACTGGTAACTCATGCCAAGGATGCTCAGATTCCTATCTATTTATTAATTTATATACAATTGACAGTGACTTATGCTGAGGATGGATTGACCTAATTAAATATTTAGTGATCAGAGGAGCAGATCTAAGAGGGAATTGCTATGAAAAGTTTATGATCTGATAGAGGTTTTGGAATCAAGAGGCCAATGGGTTTTCCAGCAGATAATTGGCCAAAGAGCACTTGGGCGCAGTAGCTTTGAAAGTAGTATAAATAGTCGTTCATTCCCTCTAAATAAACATCTCTAGTTTTCCTATTTTTCCTATTTGTTTGAAGTAGCAAGAGCCACTAGAGTGGGGAACATAGGATAGGAGATCCCCAAAGGTGCAGGTGATCATTCCTGGAGTGGCCGGCGCTGCCAGCTCCCATACCTCCTCTCTATGAGGAATCAGTGGGAACCTGGCCAGCTGGCTACCAGCGGATGAGCTGACAAGCCGCCAACCCTAGTGGTGTGCAGCGCGGGAGGTGCCATAGCCGCCCAAGAAGGGGGATGGACTTTCTGGGGCATGCCCAGATGAGTTGGTGAAGGGTCATGAGGGTGGGGAAGCACAGAAGTGCCTGAGCTGCCCAGGAAGGGGGCAGGACTTGCTGAGGGTACATGCTGAGGACGCCTAGGGCTAAAGGTGAAGCTGTTGGTGGTTAATTGGTAGGTTGGACGCAGGACTTATAGTGGTTGGTACACCAATGAAGGCAAAATAGCAAAGGGCCACCAGTCTTTATACTGGTTGGCCTGGCACACTAGCAGAGCCTAAGGTCGATTTCACAACATTGGTGCTCACTACAGGGGGCTTTGCTGGTGGGCTGCTTAAGTAGTTGGAGGTTTTGGTTACAGGGTGGCTTTTTGCCACTGGTTAAGACCAGCGCTCCTTCATGAGAGCGCTGGGAGGTCTTGACCCACCATCAGGGTGGGTCATAAAGAAGGATATCATCTGGTTAAGGGGAGGGCAATGTTGGGATTTTAAACAGATGAATACTTCTGATAGTATTTGAAGTAGGGGTTTCAGTTAGTCAGGTGTAATTGCCAGCTAATCGCCTATTTTGATACTATTTAATGTTATATAGTTGTTTGAGTTTTAGGTTTGATGTAAGCTACATTTACTGCCAAAATACCATCCGAAGGTCGTTGTGGGAGTTTTCCAGCGGAAAGCTGATGAATCCATTATGACTCATCTTAAATGGTCCATCACCTAATTCAGAGCACCGGCAACTCATGCCAAGGATGCTCAAATTCCTATTTATTTATGAATTTATAGGATTGACCAGCAACTTATGCTGAAGAAGGATTGACCTAATTTAATATTTGGTGATCAGAGGAGCAGATCTAAGAGGGAATCGCTATGAAAAGTTTATGATCTGATAGAGGTTTTGGAATCAAGAGGCCAATGGGTTTTCTGGTAGATGATTGTCCAAAGAGCACTTGGGCGCAGTAGCCCTGAAAGTAGTATAATCATTCATTCCCTCTAAATAAACATCTCTTGTTTGCCTATTTTTCCTATTTGTTTGAAGTAGCAAGAGCCACTAGAGTGGGGAAGATAGGATAGGAGATCCCCAAAGGTGCGGGTGATCACGCCTGGAGTGGCTGGCGCTGACAGCTCCCATACCTCCTCTCTATGAGGAACCAGCGGGAACCTGGCCAGCTGGCTACCAGTGGATGAGCTGACAAGCCGCCAACCCTAGTGGGGTGCAGCGTGGGAGGTGCCATAGCCGCCCAAGAAGGGGGATGGACTCGCTGGGGCATGCCCAGATGGGTTGGTGAAGGGTCACAAGGGTGGGGGCAGCGCGGAAGTGCCTGAGCCGCTCAGGAAGGGGGCAGGACTTTCCAGGGCACACGCTGAGGATGCCTGGGGCTAAAGGCAAAGCTGTTGGTGGTTAATTGGTAGGTTGGACGCAGGACTTATAGTGGTTGGTACACCAATGAAGGCAAAATAGCAAAGGGCCACCAGTCTTCATACTGGTTGGCCTGGCACACTAGCAGAGCCCAAGGTCAAAAATTGTGACAGGTACCCTAATACAACTAAAGTTAGGAATGAACCACCAGTAATTGACCATCCCCAAAAACACCTGGATATCTCATTTATTACCTGGATGAGTCATCTTACTTATAGCTTCCATCTTTGCTGGCTGCAGTCTAAGCCCCTTTTAAGTCCGCCTTGAAACTGAGGTATTCCAGTTGCTCCTTAAAAATTACACTTCTGAGGCTTAATCTTGATATTAGCGTTGTAAAGTTACAGAACACTTGTTCCAAGTGGTCAAGATGTTCTGTGAACATTTGTGAGAAATTTTGATACCATCAAGGTAGACTAGAATGCAGGACAGCTTTAAGTCACCCAAGTTTGTATCTATAGCACGCTGGAATGTAGCTGGGGCGTTGCACAAACCCTGTGGCATATGTGTAGGATGGAACAACCCTTTTGAGGTGATTAAAGCACACTCTCACATTCTGATGCTGGCAACTTGATCTGCCAGTACTCTGATATCAGGTCCATGGCCAAAAAAGTAGCTAGCGCTCCACAGCCAATCTAAAGCATCATCAATCCACAGGAGAGGATATGAGTCCTTCTTTGTGACGCTATTGAGCTTTCAGTAGTCAATGACCACCCAGTTTGTGCCATCTTTTTTCTTAACAATGAGCAACAATGATGCCCACAGGCTCTTGGACGGCTCTAACATCCCTTTCTCAATCAATTTTTCTACCTCATCAAGGACTACTTACTCCATGGCCTTGGAGCGCCAAATAGGTCATGACCAAATGAGAGGGGTGATCCTCCATGTCTACCTGATGTACTACCCCACGTGTGCACCCCAAATTGTGGTCATCAGAAGAAAAAATATCTCAGTATTTTTAAATATAGCCAATGTTCTATTTTTATGGTCCTCTGACAACCCAGCCAGAGCTTCCTGCAATACCACTGCCATTATGTTAAATGAGGATTTTACTGGCAGGCTGAGGTCTTCCTACAAACTGAAATTGTGTATATGGTGAACCTCATCAATTAAGCCAAGTGTAAATAAGCTACCACTTGGTGCCTTTGGATTGTCATAGCCTCCTTCTGAAAGTTTGCTATCAATATCTTTACTTCCCCTACCATGGTAACAGTAACCCAGGAGCCACATGAGGTTTGAGCTGGGATTGCTGGTAGGGCCTCATAATCTCCCCATATAAACCTTCTGGGATGTTGATTTCAAGCTCCGTCCCTAATATGACCTGATGCCCAGATGGTATGCTTACAGTGCTCGCAGATTGTAGCAGAATACCTTTGTACTCATATATCTGGTTGGGAAGGGCTCTGGTCCTCCACTTCATCTGCCAATATTGGACAGGAATCACCCCGTCACTATATGCCAAGTTGATCTGACTGGAGCAGAACGGGTCCTTTGGGACTCCACTAGAGGTAAAGTAGATGAGAATATGTTGTCCCAAGATACTAATAGTTTCTTTCACCATATCAACTAAGGACCCAAATTGCTGCATGAATGCAGCACCAATAAACATGTTATAGTTATTATCTGGCAAAACCATTTCTGGAGAAGAAGATCTAACCAAACCAAATCTCAGAGGTAACGCGCTATAAGCTCCTTCTGACACCGTGATCTGTACTCCCACAGTCCCATACTTTACTCTATGTTCCACATCAGGCTTCAGTGGAAGCTTAGCCACGAGCTTGGTGGAGATTATATTAACTGGGGCACCAGTATCTAAAATAGCTCAGATTTTTGTATTTTGAGCAAAAATATCACAGTAGGTACACTCCAAATAAGAAGAATCATTGGTGTTTATTATGTGAACGTCAATGGGTTTTTTGTTACCAAGGGAAGTGGCTATACCCGCACTGACATGAGGATACTCCTTAGCAATATTTTCTTCTGGAATAGCTATATTAACCCCCACTAGGGAGGTGACGTCCGTTGAGGGTCCAACATCACTTGTGCCATTTTGTTCAAGGATTTGCCAAGCATATGGCTTTTTCACATCTCAGCGGAGCTCAGAACCTGAAGGGTGATGGTCGCTGTCTGGAATGGAGACTGAGGTATCGTGCATAAATTGTTGGTATAATGAGTTGTCAGGTTGGGTACTGGGGCCAATGAAAAGAGACTCATGGGAATTATCAGGGACAAATAAATGTGGATTAGCAAGGTTAGAGCGTCCCATCTCTACTACACTCAGCTTTTCCCTGCTCTATCAAAACAGATGGTACTGCATGAACATGCTGGTTGCAAGGGAAGTTAGCCGCATAATGGCCTTTTCATCCGCACAAGAAACAATCATTCATAAATGGTTTATCTATAGTTTGCGCCTGAAGGTCCAGGTTGAAAGTTAACTGAATCATTGAAATTAGACTGGGGATGGGGTGGCTGAGCGTAAGGAGGGCGGAAAGGATCAGCTGACATATTAAGTGGACAAATATTACTCAATGGATTATAACTGGGTCGTTGCAGTCCATTTCCTGATAAGGATGTGGCGGTGGTAGAAGAGGCCTTCTGCTCCACATTGGGAGCACTAAATGTGGTGGAGAGATGGCGTAAAGTGTTAATGATTTGAAAAAGCCCCGCATCTTCATTCAGTATGTGATTCATAGTATTATGCAGTTCATGATATAGTTTGAATGCCGCTGTCATGGATATGCCTACATCCTTTTTGGTTAAGATATTAGCTTCCACTAACACATGAGCTTCAGTCATGAATCACTCCATGAACTCCACCAGGGACTTGTTCTTGTGAAACTGTATTGTCAGAAATTCAGCCTTGCGCTTCACCATCTTCACCTTGCCCCCAAACATTCAGAGCACATTCTCCTTCACCTCTTGATACATTACAGAACTAATCTTAAGGTAACAGGTGACCTGGTCAGCGCTCTCAACATCCAGAGCAAATAGCAACAGTTTTACTTTCCACCAATCTGATGATCCTTCCATGGCAACTTTGAACCATTTAAATTATCTGTGCGTGTTCCCATCATGACTAAAAGGCAGTAAACTTCTCAATCTGAACAAAAAAACCCTGATTAATGCTTTAGGCTTGGGAAATAGATGGATAGGTCCAGATCATTCAATAGCGGTATCCTCTTGAGGGCAATAAGGTCGCAAGGATGGATGTAAATCCGCTGAAATAGACTGAGAAGTGGTTGGATTTTGAGGAGGGACTGCCGAGATTCCTGAGGGATACTATGCTGGCCAATCCATAGCATTATTCTCCTAACTCTCTTCTGACTGCACCTTTTCCTCCTTTACCAGGCTGTTCAGCAAAATGTTTGTTGCTTATCCACTCAGCTTTGATTGAATAGCACCAACACCTCCCATCATGCACCCCCAGTTATAACGCTTCAAATTCATTCTGTAATCTATGGTAAAATTCCTGCTCTGTGTCCAGCTTATGCTCCATTGCATGAAGTCAGAAGAGGGCATCTTTTAAATGCACCCTGCATTCTCACATTCTGTCATCTGGTGTCACGCACTTGTCAGTTTGTCTCATCTACTTGATTGACTAGAGCAGCCCATTCCTACACCAACTCCTCATTGGCCTGTCAAAGATTATCCAAGTGCACATGCATATCAGCATACTCCACTATCTCAATGAATGGAAGAGTAATGGTTTAGCCACAATTCACCTGACTGGTGCTCTCCAACTAATTAATTTGACTCAGCAACTGGCTGTATTATGAGGTCATTAAAAAAGAGCTAGCTGAATGGTTGACTATATTCTGGTTACTCCACTCAACACAAAGTTGTCTATATTTGAGGTCCACAGTGTCATAATGATCAGTCATCCACCACTCTGCCAAGGTAAACTGATCCCTAGTCTGAGCCATCACTTTTTTAATCCTTTCTGCCCATTTTGCCATTTTCACCATGATGCGCTCAGTGTTATTACCCAGCATTGTGACATCCTGGATCCATTCCGCCAAAAGCCTGTGCTGGTCTAACAATTCTTCTATTACTTGGGGTAAATCATGATTTAACTGTGGGATTATCTCGTCAATACAATGGTGTACATCCATGACATGATTTTCTACGTACACTAACGCCCCCTGAATCTCTGAGAAATAGTGATCAAGTTGTTTGAGTAAGAGGTGAATGTTGTTCTTCTGTTCCTGTACAAAGCGCATGACATTGCTGATCTCAATGTTATGATGGGCCAACACATACAGTAGTTGGCAGATCAAAGGCTGAACATATGCAAACAAGTATTTCACAGCTCCATGCATACTGAGCCAGCTAGTTAACCCCACGGTGGTAGTGTCAATGTAAGACATATACAACTCATAACAAGATTAATGGTCCCATTAGTTATAAAACAAACTTAGAGCATGCTCCCCCACATCATCTTCATAGAGGTGGTAACCACACATAAGAGCCATTCCATAATACCCCGCAGTTGCTGAGGGGTCACATTAGTGGACCTGCTCTGTTGATATGACTCCAACGCAGGACAAGCACCCAACTGCAGTTTCATCCTAGTATCCTTATCCCCTGGTTCTGTCACCATGAATAGTGCTGGTTCTTCATTATATGACTCCATTGTTTCCCTGAAATACCAGGCGTGTTAAAAAAATTTTGGCATAAAGAGTGAGGGCTCGCCATGATGCCCTAGTGCCATTAACTACAATTGACCAGTGGCCCCCTGCAGTGAGCACCACTATTAACTTTGAGTGGTTTGTGGCTAAATCCGCCAAGCTGGTTGTGCAGGATACTTGCCACTGAGCAATAGAATGGATAATATGCATATTGCCAATCCTTAATAAAAACTAATATAAAATATGGAGCTATTGCCCTGCCTGACACTTGTATTATATATATAATTGCAGCTATCTCTGTGGACTACTAAGAGCCTCCTCCTTCTCATCCTCCCACTTGATTCTTATTCTCAGTATACTTAGTCAATTCCAACTCTTCTGCTTAGTAATCTCCTATTTGTTACATGTTAGGAGTTTTTGTTCTATCTTGAGGTTTTGGCAAATTTCCTCAATTTGCTGAACTATCAGTACTACAATCAATTCACTTCATATCATTTTTCTTCTGCTCAATCTTGAGGCTCACTTCAACTCTAAATATGATCCACTGGTTATATTTGGATTATTGTCCAGTCATAATAATTTCTCACCACTCTTTATTCACTATTCCACATGTTTATATAATCATCTCATGGTATCATTCATACTATAAATAATTATGCTCTACATTTCCTAAAACACTCTTTTATCCTTACTTAAAATTACTAAACAACTTAGCTCAATTAATATTATACAGGTTCTTTCTTCCTGATCCCCAAGTTTTTACTATCAATAAAAGCATTTAAAAAAACTTTTTCTATTTGCTCAATAATACTTTTGAGCAAAGGTCAAAAAACAACAAGTTAAATTAACCACCGCTGTATGGCCAAATCCATTTCCCAATTGATGTCCTCAGATCTGTTACCTGCTGTCCCAATGTGGGACAGCAGTGATTCACCACTTAGCATTTTCTTCCCTGCGGGGAAACACATTTGGACGGGCTCAAATAGTCCATCCCACTTTTCTGGCTGATTTGTTCCTCCATGAAACTTAGCGCTCCACATTATGCACATACACCCAATCCACCCCCATCCTCTCGCCCTTCATTGCTCCAACATTTGATTTTGTCTCCATGTTGACTATAGGCTTTTATTTCTGCATGCCAGCAAAGCAATAACTGAAATGGCCACTACTGCATTTGCACCAGCTGGCTTTATCAATTTCCGCCCTTTTAAAGGCTATTTTGATATTGGATTTTAAATGGAGGAGGCTGTTGCCATAGCATCAATGACTCCATTATCTTATAAAAACACTACCATCTCTACTACCCATACATTTCTCCCTTCAGATACCACCCTGGTGGTGTCATTTGCACCCCTCCCTTCACATCTCTCATCATAAATTTTGTATTATGCATCAATGTTGGGGCTTTTAGCCTATGGCACTTAACCCAACCTCATCTTCATAGTTCCTTCTGGGGCAGAGCGCCTTGTAGCCCCTCACGCCAAAGGCACTTTCATTCTACACCACCCCACCATTGCCCAAAAATTTCCCCTGCATGCTTGCATTACTGCAGCACCTGATTACTTATTCTCAGCATGGGTTGACAACGGTTGAAAGATTTGTCCACTCTATTTTAGGTTAAACACCCTAAAAAGTCTTACCACATGTTGTTCCTTCTGTTACTATTTTTGAACCCTTGTCAGAGGCATCTGAATGAAGTGTTTTTTTGCCACCTCCCCCAACGCTCTCACTTGCTGAATCAGAGTGGGACATATGTTCCCTCCAAATCCTCCAGCCACACTCACTCACCTGAATTCTAACCCACCAATCAGAATCAGGCTTGTACCACTGTTTACACCCACGCAACTCCCCATTTGCCAACTACCACCCAACTTTATTCTGTTTTACCTAATCATGTTAACCAAAATCCTTTGGCCCTAATAGATGAGGTTGATGAATCAGATGACGTTGTCATGAATGAGGAGGACAAATAAGGTGAAAGAGCCAGTGATGTCTATGACTTGACTAAATTTCTAAATTATGATTATGAAAATTCTCTTGCCCAGACGTTATGCCCCTAAACCCAATGGCATCCCCTTCCAAAATGATCACCAGCTTGCATTAGCAGCGGTGGACTTTCCCCGTTGTCCCCTCTTTCATAAAGCAGTGTCAAATTTTGTTTATATATTCTCAAATGGGATAAATATGCCTAACTTTCCTCTAATTTTCTTGAAGAAGTTCAGGAATAAATCACCAAGTTGTCCTACACCACCGCCAACGCTACCTCATTAGTTTTTAGCCTTGCATACTTTACCCCAAAAACTAAAATCATCCAGAAAAATATTGTTAATATTTCTCTTCTCCCAGATGCCTGGCTTCAAGCTGAACACTATCTTGCAGAATATTTTTAAGCTCTCCTTCAAGCTGATATTGTGTTTATTAATTGCTTTGTTGCAGCCCTCAACCCCACCAAGCTGATGCCCAATGTCCTTACTCTCAGCTTACATCCACCTCTTCAATTGTAACTTCAGCCATTGCTGCTGAGCCTGAAAATGAGCCGCCTGACCCTCCCTCCCCCTCTTCTAATTGGGTTAGAGGTCCTCCACCTCTGCCTGATTGGAGGTTTTACTTTGTTTTGTTGACTTCCTATTTGTTTTAAGTTTTATTGATTTGAAATTGGTAATGTCTGTCCCCTGGTTGGCGTGCCTTAAATAAATTTTAAATTAATAGTATACATCTATGCTTTAAACAAAATGACTATCTTATTTATTTATGAACATATAATTTTTTATTAATTCAGTATAGCTTTTATACTGGTAGATAGCTATTGATAAGTTTAGAAAATAATTGACCTTATTGAATTGTTTAATCAGCTACTAAACTGCATAGCAAACCCACTCAATATATTGGATTAACTAAAACCCAATTTGTAAAAACACATTTAACATATTGAAACAACAATCACCAACCACATGACTAAAACCAAATGAATCTATTAAATCAACTAATTACTAACCAAATATATATAAGTTCTGATGCATCAACTGAGCAGAATCTTATCTGCAATCTCGAAGTGATGCAGAAGTGACATAAAGCTACAATTAAACAAAATATCATATTAACTGATATGAAATCTGAAATGGAGCTTTAACCTAGTAGCATCTAATCTGCAATCCAAAGTCTGATGTGAAAATGTAAGAATAGGGTCCATCCAATTACAGTGTTTTTTTAGTACTAGATGGTCCCAACCCAAGGGGGGATTCATTGATGTTTATTGAATTACGCCTGAGCTCCTAAGAGCCTGAGGCGAGGGAAGGGGAGGGAGGAGGCATCGAGAAAGGGAGGGGGTTTGCGCGCCAGAGCCGTGCTGCAGTGACAACTGAGGGGGAGGGTTAGCGACATAGTGCAGACCTTCAGGGCCATCTCAAAGTGTACCTGAAAGTGGGTGATCATGTGTGGAAGGGTCCACACCTGCTGGTCAAAGGCAGCACGAAGGAAGGAGTTATGGATGGTCCAGATGGCTGTGGCATAGGCGAGGACACGGAGGGGTTGGTGGCAACCAGGCAATGTCTGCTCAAACATGAGGTCTTGCACAGGGTGTCCAGACCAGGGCTGAGCATGGAGGAGCTCGCGGGCCTTTGGCCAAAATGCGGCGACACCTGGACAGGTGAAGAAACAATAAAGGTGGGAGTCAATAGGCTCCACACAGCGGGGGCAGCTTCAGTGCTGGAAGGTAGGGCCAGTCCGGTCCCCTGTCCTGTATGAACAGTGGAGTACCCTCCATAAGGTGTTGGACACCTTTGCTGACAGGATGGGGTGATAGACATCCTTCCACAATTCCTTAAGGTCAAATCTCATGGAGGGAGGGAGGAGCTCAAGGAGTCTTGGGCGGATGGGTGGACGATCTTGGGGGTTGAGGCGAGTTGTGACAACTTGTCCATTGTGCACAATTGCATGGCGACGGGGGCTGAGGCCAGGGCCTTCCCTTCTGTATGGGAAGGCATGGTGGATCCGCGCGCCTACTCGTTTCAGGGCAAGGAGAGCCTGGTTCCAGTAGGGGGATGAGGATGGTTTTAGGCGATGGCCTGGGTGGTTTGTGAGCCACTCCCCTAATGAGGTCAGAGATGCTCTAGGAAGACCCAGAGCTGCTGACACTGAGTGGCGGAGGGCGGGCGCCCATTGGGGCATGGGGGTCGCGTCCCAGCAGACAATCGGCCATAGGAACTTCAGGAAGATTGTGGTGGCGTGGGATTGCGTGTCCAGAAGCCCTAGGCCCCCTTCATTGCAGGGTCGGGCAATGGTTGAGAGGGCCATTGGTGGATGGTTTGAGCCCCAGATCCAACAGCGGAGGAGTACATTGAGTCGCGTATAAAAGGCATCTGTGAATGGGCAGACGTGCGCTAGGAACCAGACTTTGGAGAGGAGGAACACATTGGCCATCAGAGCTCGACCCTGGGGGTGATGTTCCACCGGTTCCAGCTGGCAATCCTGGAGTTAACTGCTGCAAGGAGCAAATTCTCATTGTCTTTTAGCGCAACTCCTTGTTGGTTGGTGAGAACGCCCTAGGTGACGGAAGGTACCGCGCTCAGGTTCAATACCAAATGGTGGGGGGAAGGTGGGGGAGCCGACCTGTACAACTTTTGTCTTGGAGGTGTTGACCATGGCGTTGGACGCCTTGGTGTACCTCTCAATGGTCACAGCAGCGAGGGCAACATCCCCAGGGCAGCCAAATGCAATGGCAGTGTCATCTGCAAATGCCATGGTGCGTGTGGGGGCTTTACCTGGGACCAGAATCCCTGTTAGCTTGTCCTGTAAGGAGGCCAAGAGGGGGTCAAGGGTGATGTTAAAAAGGATAGGGCTCAGGGGGTCCCTTGCCGGAGACCTTGTCCAACTGGTACTGCCACTGTAAAACCCATTGGCGCCAGGACTCTGGTGTGGAGCTGGTCATAGAGCGCTGATATCCAGCGCCTAGCTGCGGGTGGGAGATGGAAGCGGGCCAGGGAAGCATCAATATACTTCCAGGCTACCCGATCATATGCTTTCTCCATATCCAGGAGAGCCACAAAGCCATTCACCTTACGAGAGTTAGCAGTCAAAGTCACGTGAAGGTCATTATAGTTGTCCCATAACGACCTCCCCGGAATAAAACCGTGCTGGGATGGGAGAGGCGAGGTGACACCCATTTGGTGATGCGGTTGGCCAGAAGCTTCGTGAAGAGCTTGTGGTCTGTGTTGATCAACGCTATGGGGCGCCAGTTCGCCAGGTTCTCACGGTCTGACTTCTTGTGAATGAGGGTCGTGATTGAGCCTCTGGAGTTGGGGAGGACCTCGCCATTCACCAAGAGTGCAGCGAAGAGGTCGCGGAGGGTTCTGGCTATCACTGCAGGTTCCAGAAGGTACACCTCAAAGGGTATTCCGTCTGGGCCTGGGGCTCTAAGCCGTGGGGATTTCAGAAGAGTTTCCATCACCTCCTGGATGGAAATAGGCGCCAGTAGAGCCTCATCAGCCCATGGGTCAATGGGCGGCTCTGGAGCCCGCCACAGGAAGTCTTGGATGTCCGATGGGTCCACCTGGGTGGCATGGAAGAGGATGGAGTAGAAGCGGTGTAGTTCCTGCATGATTTCCTCCTATCTGAAGTGGTTGTAGTGCCAATCTTCAGTGCAGTAATATCCTGCGCTGTTGACCGGGCTTTCTGTTTCTGAAAGAAGAAGCGGGTGGGGCGTTCCCATTGAGCATAGTAATGAGATGTTGTAAAGTTTGCTGCCCGTTCTTCCTGCAGTGTGAGCTCCAAGCGGAGTGCTTTCTGCGCCGCTTCCCAGTCTTCCAACCATCTGGGAGAGGGCGAAGGCTGGCAGTTTCGCTCCAGATGTCTGATTCTGGCTTCCGCCCTTTTGACTCTGGCGCGAGCTGCAGTCATCTGGGCTTTGGCACAGTTGTAAGCAACGCGGGCAATGCCCTCCTTGGTCACCGCCCATCTAGCCTTGTGGTCAAGCAGGTGGGGTGGGGGAGGTGAGAGTCTCCCAGATGGTCATAGACAGCTTCTCCTTAGTGAAGGGGTTGTTGAGAAGAGCTGGGGCAACCCTAGGCCAGAACCTATGCGACAGTCTAAGTGTGGTGGTGAGGACAACGGTGAGTGACCTGTGATCACTCAGATGGTTGTCACGAGAGATGGGAGAGGAGACGCGGCCAATCAGCAGGGGGCCAATCAGTGCCATATCTATGCGTGACGCCGACTGGAAAGCTCCTCCATCATACTGGATCCTAGTCATGCAACCTAGGCCAGACGCGGAGGGTGGAAGCGCATCTATAAAGCCGCTCAGGCGAAGGAAATCCTGGAGGCGACTTGATCCAGGGCATTCCTTTGCTGCAGGGGGTAAGAGTCGCGGACGCGACTTATGGTTGTGTTGAAATCTCCTAAGAGGACTGTATTCCGTGGGAGATTGAGTTGGAGGAGCTCTTCCAAGAGCCGATTTGCTCCTGACCTGCATTAGGCAGGTAGATGCTTGCAGCGAAGAAGGAGAAGTCAGAAGTGGTGAGTTTGGCCAGTATGAGGCGGCCACCTAGATATTGTGAAAAAGAATGGGTTTTAACCCGGGGATTCAAAACAATAAGGGCGGCATGGTTTGTCCAGAAGGAGTTGCCTCCAAACTGTTCATTCCATGCATATTGTTCGTGGGGGAGGATATGGGGCTCCTGAACAGCAGCGATGTCAATTTGTGCTGACCTGAAGTTTTGGAGGAGGCGGGCTCTCCGCTTAAAGTCCCGTAACCCATTTGCGTTGATGGATTGCAGGGCCAGGGTGCTGCCATGGGGACTCATAGCTGTTCCCCTCCATGTCCTGGGGGGTTGCCAGCGCTTAAACCTGCTGCTGTGAGGCGGCTAGTTTTGAGTCCTTTAGCTTGACTATTAGCTGCAATCCGTGAGGAGCGTCGAGGGTTCTGAGGGGAAGGAGAGGGTGGGGGCGGAGGACCCAGTAAGCCAGCCTAGGATGCTGCCCCACTCCGTTGCAGGGGAAGGACCTGAGGGTGCTCATTGGTGACCTCCGCGGTGTCCCCATTTGATGAGTCTGAGTCCATATTCACTTCCTCCAACACTGCAAAGGATCCGCGCGAAATGGACTGTGGGGTTGGGGTAGGACTCTTTGAGGTGGCACTTCTACCGCAGGCCGCGGGTTGCCAGTCCATGCTGGTGGGCATAGCTCCATTGGGAGCTGAGGGTTGATGCGATAAATCGCAGGTGGAGGTTGGTGGGGGTGCTGCGGAGCCCTGAGTGGGGGTGGCTGACGAGGGGCACCCTGTGGGAGATGCCTTGCGCTTGGTGAGAGAGGGAGTTGACTCTGGGAGATTGGAGGGGTGCCCATTGGAAGGGGAGCATGAGCGCGAAGGTATCCCATACCAATAGTGGGGTTAGCTGTTTCAACTGCTAGGCGTAAGGCCTCAGGGGACAGGTCTTGAACGAGAACCCATTGTGTGGGTTGTGGAATTGCTGCTGCAGCCACGTGGGATCGTTTTTGGCCTGGTTTAGGCCCCTGGGTGGTGGTTAAGAGGGCTTGTTTTCGAGCTGTGCAGCCACTATACAAGTGTCCAAGGGCGTTACACCATGAACACCGGGGGCGCGCCTGATCAGGGTCGACAAAAAAGATCTCAGGGCATGCCCCAACTACCGCCACATGAGGAATAACCTCAATGTTGCAGGATACAGTGGGGGAGGGGATGAACGACGCCCTAGCAGTGCAAGCTCTTTGAGTGGGAGCATAGTAAGAGGGGACGCTAAAGTCCACTGAAAGAACAGACCCAAACTCCATTAAACCACGATGGAGTGCCAGTTTAAGAGACTCAGGATCAACAGTCGTTGGTAGGTTGGAAAAAGTAACCCATGAAATTTTCTCCAGGTGAGAGCGTGTGCGGGAGATGCGAAGAGATCCGCGTGGAATAATGACCTGGAGGGTGGCAGCATGGTCAGCAAGGGCAGCTTCAGTGAAGCCCACATCGATGTAGTGGCCCTCCACTGATTCATGGATGGTGGTGCTAATTGGGAATGTCTCCGCAATCGCTGCAAAGTATGAGAAGTAATCCTCTGTATAGAATTCAACAGGGTTATGCCCATAATAAAGGCGAATTGCGTGGGAGAGGGTTGAGCGAGGTAGAGCTTTTTGCGCTCTAGTTTTGGCCCATTTCTTCTTAACATCAGCAATAAAAGCCACTTCACGGGGGTCAGCTTTGGGTAGCGTTGGTGCCAGAGGTTTTTGCCACGCCCCAGTGGCTCCTTTGGTACGTTTGTGTTTGCTTTGGGCTGCAATTGCGGGTTGAGTGTGAGCTGGTGGTTTGGACAAGTTTGCAGAGTTCCCTTGTTGCTGGAATGTTACAGCAGTTGCTGGCGTTATATTAAATTGAGGGGCGGTTTTTTGGGCCTCGCTAAATTGGGGAGGCCCATCCAGATTGGAATCAACTCCAGCCAGTTGGGAGGAGGGAGATGTTTCATCACCATCCCAATCTATTTGGGTAAATTCAGCCTGAGTATTTGCTGTGATTTCGTGGGCAAAACTCATTGGCTGATTGGTGAATTGGTCGTTTTCAGCATATTGAGATAAAGTGCCGACTTGAGAAGTGCCAATTATGGGGTTTAAATGGGACGGGTGAGATTGGAACTGGTGTGAAGTTCCAAAATCTGAACCATTTAAATCCTCATTGGGAAGAGTAGATTGTCCCAATTTGGTGCTTAGTGAACCAGAATGTGCGGCTAATCCAACCTTACATCCTGAGGGTTTGTGGGCCAGGTGATTTTTGGGCCTCACTAAATTGGGGAGTCCCATCCAGATTGGAATTAACTCCATCCAATTGGGAGGAGGGCGATGTTTCATCACCATCCCAATCTATTTAAGTAAATTCAGCCCGAGTATTTGCTGTGATTTCGTGGGCAAAACTCATTGGCTGATTAGTGAATTGGTCGTTTTCAGCATATTGCAATAAAGTGCCGACTTGAGAAGTGCCAATTATGGGGTTTAAATGGGACGGGTGAGATTGGAACTGGTGTGAAGTTCCAAAATCTGAACCATTTGAATCCTCATTGGGAAGAGTAGATTGTCCCAATTTGGTGCTTAGTGAACCAGAATGTGCGGCTAATCCAACCTTACATCTGAGGATTTGGGGGCCAGTTAGCTGGGTATCGCCCCTCATGGAGGAGCCAGAAACACGGCGTCAGCAATAATAGATGGGGCTGAATTAGCTGACACAATGGGGGAGGTGAA
Source organism: Massospora cicadina (assembly GCA_022478985.1). Taxonomy (NCBI): domain Eukaryota; kingdom Fungi; phylum Entomophthoromycota; class Entomophthoromycetes; order Entomophthorales; family Entomophthoraceae; genus Massospora; species Massospora cicadina. The sequence goes on from JAKSZP010018517.1 coordinate 173,794, forward strand.
TGCCTGGATGGGCTGAGTTGCATTCAACTGAGCAGACGCCATTAAAACAGCGTGAGTGATGGCCTCCTTGGTTGGAGGGGGCCTAGCGGGTTAAGGGAGGCAGCGCACACAGAGCTGTTAGGCGTGCAGGTTGCAGAAGTGCGATCAGGTGAACTGGCACTAGTTGGAGTAGCTCCAGGTTGGGGGGTGGTGCCTGCTTTCATGGCTGCTGCTTGAGAGCGGGTGATTCTGGTTGACCCTGAGGTGGGTAACCAAGGGTTTCTTCATTTGGGGGTGGTGCTGGCTCATTTGGCATAGCCTGCGGGTTCTTTTGCGGGGTTTCCCGCCATATTTGCTAATAGTTTTTGTAAATCTCTTTAGTGGAGCTAAATTTCAGGCTGAATTGATTTTTGAAAAGTGATGTTTAGCAGAAAGAGATCCCAGCCAATTACAGTGTTGATGAGTCAGGACATCTTCTTTTATATAATGTTAGGAATAGCAGAGTTATCCAGTGTTTCTCAGGTTTAATAAACAAACCATTTGCAATGATTAAATTAAAATTTATATTATAAAAAGATAACAGTATTACCTAACATTGCTCAGAGTTAATAAAAGACAATTTGAATTGATTATATTAGATTTTATATCATAGAATAGATAAACCACTTAGCTAAAACCATCAAACATGCCAAATTTACCATTTAACAACTGCTTGATAACCCCAAACTAAACTTATCAAATGACCAAAAAGACACCAACAGCTTACCAAACCCAATAAACATATTCAATGAACCAACCACTAAGTGCTTATTAAAACCATCAAGCTTATTAAACAACCTAAAACCACCAACCACTTGCCAAAACTATTGAAACTATCAAATTGATCAAATGCCAAACTGCTCATCTATAACAATATAGCAAATACCATCAAAAATAGATATAGGGGTTTCACTTCTTACATATAAAACTTTTTTATTTTAGCATGAGAATAATAATTTTAAAATTCATAAACCTTTGTGGGCATGCACACAACAACTCATTAAAGTTTCATCACAATTGGATGAATGGTATAGCAATGCATATGGGACAAAGAAACAAACATTTATCTTTATATATATGAATATCAGGTAGCCTGAGCTTCACCTGTGTTTACTAATTCAACTGCTAGTTGTAAGATAGATATATAGGTAACCAATTTACCCAGCATTGCTTGTGGGTTTAATTTACCTTTTGATATTAATCAATTTTATTAGTTTTTATATTAGCAGATGTTCATCAAAAAGTCTAGAAAGTAATCCATTCATTGAATCAGCCAGAAGCTACTAATTACTCACCTAAAACTAATTTGAACCTATTGAGTCAACATAAAACCTCCAACTGCTTATCAACACCATTTTCTATCAGAACAAACTATGTCATACTTCTAAGATAAAACAATATACTAATTATTTATAAAAAAATATATACTTTTCACTTCTTATATAAAAAAACTTTCTTTCATTAAAAATTAATAGTATGAGGGTGGTAGTCTAGCAGGGTAATTCCTGCTTCCACTCTAGTGCAGGTTTTGTTAAACACATGTTTGAAACCTGTACTAGCTATAAAAAAATCTTTGTGTGGTATATTTATCCCAAGGTCAACCCACCTCGATTACTAAAAATAAATACTATGACTTTTAGGTGTACATGGGCTCCATCCACCTATGTTAAACTTTTCAAAAGTCTATGTACCTTAGAGTTGACTAAATATTTGGAACACATATTTTATTTATTATAATAGACTGGAAAAAAAGATTTTTCTTTTTTGGACTTAATTATCAACTTTAAACTCCATAGTTTTTTATATACATTTTTATACTTAAAGAAAGCACATAATATTAATCTAATCTAATTGCACAAAGCAGCGTGGCGCAGGGGAAGCGCGCGGGGCTCATAACCCCGAGGTCGTAGGATCGAAACCTACCGCTGCTAATTGTATAATTTTAAAAAAATGTACTTAATTTTTAACTTAGTTCTATAAGTTATGAGATTAATTTTATACCATTTAAGTAGCTTTTTGATATAAATGGATCCAACTTTTAAGGGAAGGCATCATTTTAAAATTTGCACACCTTTAGGGTACTCTATAATTGATTATAAAAAAGTGCTTATAAGCAAAAACTACCAATTCTTCAACAAATTCCTTAAAGAATTTATTGTATATATAAACTTTAATAACTAAAATTTTCTATATTATAAAGTGTTTGTTCAAGGTAAAATTACAGGAGATGGACATTACCAAAAAATAAAACAGGGTAAAACACTTAAATGAGAAAAAACGGTGCCAAAACCTAAAAACCCAAACCATCAGACTGACAATGGCAAACTGTTAGATGACTATGGCAGAGTGGGAGGGGGGCAGGGGTTATTTCCTCAGCATCGTTGCTGTTGAGAAAAGTGCAGGCCCAGGAGGAAAGCAAGGGAGTGGGGGTATCACCAATGTGGGCTCAATATTTCTCAGGGAGGGCCAGGCCAGTCACCATGTGCTGTTACAAAGGTGGTGATGTAAATGGCCAGATCTTGCTCAGTATGGAGGCATGCATCAGGCAGCTTGATGAAGGTGGCAATGTTGGTATAGGCGATCTTGGCTTTGGGGTTCTTTGCCACTGTTATGACTTTCAGGATGGATTTATGGGCATTTTTATGGAATTTATTGAGGTCCCTTTTACCTGCTACAGTAAGGGTATCTGGGACAAAACGGGGATGTTAAAGCTGGCACTTAGGTTCCAGATTACAGCTCTCTAGGTTTGCACAACTAACACCCAGATATTGCATTAAGATAGCTTTCTGGTAAAAAAGGTAACAACAAGAACCTTATTATCATTAACAGAGTTCTATTAATTAAACAATGGAGCATGTCATAGTATCTGGTACTGCCAGGAGCTCAGAGGCATGCAATGACAAACTTAATAGTAGAATATCAAATATCTACCTTAGAAAAAGAGACACTCTTACAGATAACAAGCTCACTCAAATATTCTCTCTACCAGTTCTCATTGGTGCATTTCATGATTACTAATCAGCAATTAATACTAGTAAACTATTTGTGTAATATCTAAATTAGGCTAGAAGTTTAAATTAATCAGTCTTAAGGTATTTCCAACATAAGATCAATATGCCAAAGTATGTTAAATTCTTCCAGATGTACTCATTTTACTGGCGGTTGGCCATAGTAATTATAAAGAATACTATTACTTATGTTTTTATGCTGACACATAGACAAAATAGTATATTGATACTGAACAAGAATAGGAGGTGACTAACAGATCAGAGACATGGTGCTGTGGACTGTAAGTTAGGGGTACAAGAAATGTGTCAGCGGGGATTTTAGAGATTTGATTACTAGTTAATCAATGAGGGACTAACTCTTTATAAGAACATAGGCATCACGCTATACCAATTACTAAGATTAGATCAAAACCTATATATAAAGATTAATTGAATATAAAATCATATAAATAAAATTATAAACTATGGTTATTAAAACTAATTATAACATTTTTCCCACATTGACCAAACATCAGGTAATACAAATGAGTGGCGGTTCAATCAGTCATTGAGAGACTGTGGCCATAGAGCCAGAGGGCAGATAGTATATTTTAAGGAACTTAGCATGCATTTGATTGCTATGATAACCCTTAGTGAGGTCTTTCAAAGTGTAGGCATCTGTCAATGTTATCTATATAATATTAAAGGGACCTTTCCAGATATGCTCGAGCTTGCTAATTCTTCCCAAGCCATGTTTATCACTATAACAGAATAACTTCCCTATACCAAAAGTAGGTAAGGTCCAGTGGTCCTCACTATTGTGTACTTAAAACTTTTCTTTTTGAGGCAGTATGTTGGAGTAGGCAGAGCTTTGTAGATGAATTAAAGTTTGCATGAGCTTCTCAAAATATTGATTAGATCTCACACTCTCTTAATTAACACAGGGATATAAAAGTGGAGGTAAAGCAGGATGCTTTCCATCTATTAACTCAAAGAGGGAATGTACCATGATCAAGTGATAAGCAATACTATAAACAAACATAACAAAAGGAAAAAAGAGGTTCCAATTGGATGCTTTGCTGCAACCAACTTACATAAAATTCCCACAAACATACTGTTCATGCGTTTGACAGTACAGTTAATCTCAATGTGATAGGGCTTAGAAAATACACTTTATATACTCATCAGCTCATTAAATTTTATAATCATTTTTTTGTAAAATCAGTCTCATTTTTGAACATTTGCCTTTGCAGCTGAAAAATAAGAATGTCTTAGGTTGAGTTCAATCAAAAAAGGGAAATGTCGCCATTTACAATTTTCTTAATGCTAATATGAGCAATTTTAATGATATTGAAAATCTCGGGGAGATTGGTCAAAAGACCCTGGCCAAGTCTTGGTGGAACCTGTAACAGACTAGAAAAACCCCAGTTCCAACTTCCATATAAATATACATATTTTTTTGGTGCACTGACAGGCAACCAAAGCAGTCTAACCAAGTAGGGAGAGGTTTGGGGCACCAACAGCACCAAACATTCACCCACTACTAGCTGGCTATGTAAGTCCTCTATGTGGTTGGTCTTACCCAACCATGTGAAAGCTTCCTCAAAACAAAAACACCCAAAAAAGACCACAGGTATATGAGGTATGCAAACCCCAAAACATCCTTTATTTTTATTCAGAACCATAAAAACAAAGGTGTCCGCTGACCAGAGCTCATCTGGGGAGCAACTGACAATGCTCCCCAGGAAAGGGACATGCTAGGGTAAGGATTCTGAATTGAACTTTGAAATGGGCAGGTGCGCCTTATAAAGGCAGCACTTTGGGGGCCTCACCCAAGTTATTGATTAGGTTCACACACGCCTAATCTACAACTCAGGTGAGGTACAACTCAGCGCCCAAAATGACCAAAACAAAATTTTTTTAAAAAAATTGACTCAAATTCAGAAAATCTAAATCTAAGTCAAAATGTACAATTGAGATGAATCTTTATCATTATAACCCCCACTAGAGGAGGGCCCCTCCCCAAAGAGGAGCCCCACAGTGGAAGGCCGCCATGATGAGGGCTTTCTGGGGTAAGTTACCTCGAGCCCCAGGAAAATTAGCCTAGATGGACTATGGGCCCCTTGAGGGAAACACAATGTAGAGAGCAAATTGGGACTGGGCTGCTGGAATCAGCCCATCTGATAGGAAGATGAACGCCCAGCACATGGCTGTGATGCGCCCCCTTCTCAGGCTCCTGTTAGTGATGGTCTTCCCATCCTGACTGGGAAGGCGCTTTTGCCACTGAAAATATGAGAGGGGTGTGCAGTCCAGCACAGCTGAATGGCCCCTGCCTGAGGCCGCACACCCAGCACTTGGCTGCGTTGCACCCCCTCTCTCAAGCTCCCATTGGTGATGGTCTTCCCATCCCAACTGGGAAGGTGCTTTCACCAAAGAAAAAGTGAGAGGGGTGTGTGTTAAGTTTTCAGCTGATGGTGCAAGCTAAAATAACTTAACAATGAATTTTGAGGATATAAACTCACTTTTTAAATGAAACTCCTGCTTGTAATTAGAAGTAGATTCTCCAATAATCCTCAATAATAGCCAAGTAACTCTGGTATGCTCACCGTTCTTAAGTCTACTGGCACTAACAAATACAAGACCTTTCATCTTTGTACAAAATCAGAAAATTATTCCTCTATAAT